>CAUYSK010119088.1:0-24961 GCA_963575035.1 Avahi laniger | reverse complement strand
CATTTGCTTCTGAGGGTAAAGTAAGATGTGATTTTGCTTTTTCTGTTTTAGTTATCTCAGGGATCTCCAGAACCCATTGAGCCCAACTTCTTTACAGCAGATTACCATTTATTACATCATTCATCAGGTGGAAACAACCTGTTCCTGAACGACCTGTCAGGTAATGGTCATCAACATGAGTAATCAGCCTTTCACAAAGACATGTACTGTGTAGATCAATAACTATTCCTAAATGATTATCTTCAACTTAAAGGAAAAATAGAGTTTATTTTGACTATCTATGGCAATAGTTGGAAGGAAAATCTGGTAGAAATCTAGAAATTCCCCTAGATTTATCTTACACAGTTGTGGCAGCTTCCTTGATCATGTATTAATATCATAAACAAACTGCAGAATCTGTGTAGATGAATTGTATTTCCTTTTATTTCTCCTTGCTTATCTGATGATGGGAAATCAAATGCCCTAAAGCATCCAGGGAAATAAAAAGCAGAAATGAAAAGCTTAAATATTCAAAATGGAGAAAACTGGAAACTTATCTGAAAAATCTACATCAGACATATTTAACTTTTTTTCTTTTTTGCAGAAAGTTCACATAGGGAGGGGTATAGCATAGGGATGTAATAGCACAGATTCTGGAGACCTGGATGCCTAGATTCAAATCTCGGCTCAACTATTTAGCACCTGACCTTGCACAAATTATTTAACCTCTCTGAACCTCAGTTTCCTCCTCTGTAAAATGGGGAGGAAAATAATGCCTGCATCATACAGGAATAGTAAGGATCAGAGTAAACATAAAAAGTGCCTGTCCATCAGTAGAGGCTCAGCATAATTGAACTCTTTTGCCATAGCTGAACTCTAAGAGGAAGCTTTTGAGCTACTTTAAGGTTTCAGAATTCCTAAATAATTTTTGATTCTTTATAAACTATAGTTATGTAACTTGATGGAGCAGATAAAAGTAAAGTTATTACAGTTAAATGAAGATTTACCATCTCTACAGCTTGGAAAAATGCTCACTTTTGTTGTATTTTTTCTTTTGTTGTCTATGCAAATAATTTAATGTATTAATTAGCAAACTTAACCAAAGTCTTGGACTCCTGGGATAAAGCTAACCCCCATGTAGGCAGAATTTTATTTAAAATCGTTCCTGAGAAATCCATAAGATCAAGATAAAATGTTATATAAAGTCATTTGCTTTTAAAAACCCCTCCTAAGACAGGTAAGTTCATCTGCAGGCCAAACTTATAGCAACTTTGAAGAAATGAAGAACTCTGATAAAAATCTCTCAAAAGACTGAGACCAAGTTGACAAACTCCTGCCAGGGCAGCTGGATGCCCCACCCCAGAGCTGACCAGGCTTAGCCCATGTCACAGCAGGCTGGGCAGAAGCAAAGACAGCAGAGCTTGCCAGCACCATGGGGAACATCTTTAAACTTGGCTTTAAAAATGAGCTGCCAGTGTTCACATCTTTATGCCTCCCCTCAACCTTCAACCCATTCTCTTTTCATTATCCGAAGTGGTAGGTGAACTCCTGGGCCTCCATCAGTGTTTATGGGTTTGAATGAAGGCTGGTCAATGTTGCTTTGGGGGGCATTAGAGTGTGTTAAGGTGCTGGTATAACAAATTGAGACCAACCATCAAAAAGTTTTCTGGCATTATGTGTATTTTATTTCCCTCTAGGCAGCCATATGAAAGGGTCAGGACTTTGTTGTCTATTTCTGCCTCCCTGTATGAATTAATTTTCTTTCTAGCACATATTTACTCTTTTTGCCTTTTGGATTGGGGAGAGTTTCTTAATCAGAAAACTTGCCCATCAGGTAGTTTTTGTTTGGAATCACTCCTTACCTGCCCTTAATACACACACACACACACACACGCACACGCACACGCACATGCACACGCACACACACACACACACACACACACGCTCCTAACTTAATTGGTTAATATACACCATGAGCAATGCCCCTAAATCTTTGTATATTATTTTGTGATGGTCATGCCCAATGCAGCCAGTTATTTAAAGAATGAAAAGCAAAAAGTTTCAATATTCAAAGCCAAGAGATTTTGGAATTTGCTTGTAAGTTTCATTTTTATCATTAAGAAATTGACCTGTTTGCACTGTGGCTGAAGTCATAATTGCCAATAAAGTCTAACTAGGAAAATGTGATCCAAATGTCAGACTTTCCATAATTTATCTATTTCAGGTCTACCTACCAGCTTTGATTTGGAGGAAGGAATAACATATGAACAGATGCAGGTAAGGTTCTTGCAGTGCCTCTGAATGATTTTATTTTGTTGCTTTTAATTAAATACTATTTTTTTTCAATTTTAGACTGTGATTGAAGAAGTCCTAGAGGAAAGTGGCTATTACAATTTTACATCTAACAGGTAAGTTCTAGAATTTGCTTTCAAATGTGAAAGATGAATTGAGATCATTGGATGTTAGATCTGATTTCTCTATCCTTGATTCCAGAGGGTTTTTTTCCTTGCAATTTTTTTTTAAACACCTTTATGAAATATCTTTGTTTAGACTAGATACATCCATGGGTAGAATATATGTTGCCCATCTTTTGTGTGGACACAGCTGCTGAATTCTCTGTTGAAACAAAAAGGATGATTGCTTAGTAGTAATTTACTCCCATAAAAAATAATAAACATAATTAAATGGAAAAGCAATGTCTAGATTAATTTTTTAAAAATTAACTGTCCCATTCTAGGAGAGCTAGAAACTCATATTTCTGTCACTTAAATCTACTCATTATTTGCATAGTATGCTAGGAAAAAAAATGCAACTGAACAAAGAATCACTTCAGGTAAATTTAAGATATGTTTGTAGGGAAGAGACATTGCTATTATATGTTGCCATTTGCTTATCCTAGATAAGAAACCTCCAATTACTGCGGTTGTATAATATCGTCTAATGTAACCATTATTGGTGCTTTAAAAACATACTCTATTTTATCAGTTTCATACAGTTCTGGACTCTTGTAATTTTACTTTTGGACATAGTGTTGGCACAGCAATTTGAGTACAATTATTATATTTGAGACGTGATTCCAGGAAACACTGGTAGGGGAATGAAGAAGTTATTCAATAAAGGTTTCATTATCAAGAAAGTTACCATTGTGAGTAACTGGAGGATAATCCCATTGGGGAAATCTGAGAGCCACCGCAGGACACATTCCTGAGTTACCCCACTCAAAGAGTGAAAGAGCTGAGATATTTGTCCTCCAGTCTCCTGTTAGTCATTGTTTGAGGCTTTCCCTAGGAAGTGTTAATTCCCTGGTATTTCTGGCCTTTCATAAATGTGTACAAAGAATACTCTAGAGGCCAGAGAAATCTACAGGAAAAGAAATGCTGGTACTGGCAGTTGCAATATGATCAGCATGTTTTGAAGTGATATAGATGAGGAGTCATGGGGATTTACAATGACTGCTACAGATGAGTTGTCTCTTGATTTTTCCAAGGATCCCACTTATGGCTGAATCATCAAATTGATTATAAGCATCCACATATATACTCCATACGGCCCAAGGTTGTTTTAGGAGTCATAGTCTTTTGGAGTATGTTCACCCAAAATGGCCTTTTATGTCTGGAGGAACTGCCTTCTTTTCTAACTATTGAGGCTGTTTTTTGACTACCATTTAAATTATTCCAGTAATCTTCCCTGAATATAACTAGTAGCCATGGTAAGAGAAAGAGGGCTCAAGAATATCCTGTTAAGGTCAGTATATGAAAATTAGATTCTTTTTTAAGTTTCAGTCTCTAATGGTTTTTTTTTTCTTCTCCCATTTCAAGTTTTTCTTATGAATCACAAATAAGATTATTTAACTACTTGCTCTTTTGGTTTGATAATATAGTTTCAAAATACTACCTTTATAAATTTAGTTCTGTTGTGATTTGTATCTGCAGAGAAATGATGAGTAATTCTCATTTTCTAAAGATATATCATTAATAGAAATTACTATTTCCACAACCACTCTCCTCCCACCATCTCTGGAGAGATTTTTGAATTTCCATTTTCTACTCAGGGCTGAGTATATCCATCCTTTCATGGATAGTATGAAGGTTTCTGTTCTTGACTCTCAGCATCTTTCAAGGGCCCTTGGCTTGTACTGGGCCAAAGATCACTTTAGTTGTTTTATCTGTATTTCCTCAGAGATTTGGGATCATGGGCAAGGAATGCCCTCATATTTTTGCAGAAAATCAACTAAATATTAGTGAAAAACTAAGTATGTAAGAAACTTAGAGAAGCTCTTACAAGAGCTCTTCTTTTTACTTTCTTAAAAATATTTATTTAAGTCTTCCTTTAGAATTTATAGTTATCCTTTTTCAGTTCTACGGACATTAAGTTTTTTAAAAATCTAATTCCAGAGACATATTCCTTTATTAAAAGATACTGCATATTTTCTGATTATGATAAACAGATAATAAGATGCCTAATAACAAAAGCAAAAACTTATTCACAGTTATATCTGGAATTGTGAATAGATAGAATATGAAGGCATGATTTGAACAGTCAAGTTGAAGCAACGTAAGTTGGATATGACTCATGTCAACTTTTCCTAAAATGCTTGAATTTAAAATGAATCACATTTAAAAATTCATATATCCATGATACTCCTTTTGGTGTCTAATAGCAATAATAGAACATATCTTGTACTAGTTAAAATAACTCTTGGTTGTGCCGAAAGCTACTGCTTATTTGTTCACAAGTGTTCCAAATTAAATTCCCAAGAAATAAGTCAGGCTTTACTTAGAAGCACCTAATAATCCAAGAGCTGAAAATACACATAACTTCAAACACAGATCAGATCAGCTTGTGCTGTCACAGTTTTCCATGATCAAAGGATGGAAAATGCTAAATGTCACAGGGCACGTAGAGGTTTTCAGAGTCAGCATTTATAATTAATAGAGCATATTTTTTCCCCAATAGGTCCCATAGAATGGCCAGTATTATCAAAGATGTTAATAGTGGTTCTCAGAAAAATGAAGTTTCATCACCAAATATATTTGGGAAACTCAGAATGTACAATTTTTCATTTTTAGGGAATGTTGACACCAATACTATATTAAAGACTCTGAGATACACTGTAGGAAAGAAATCTTTTGACCTTGCTTGTTTACCCCAGTGTTTTCCTCGTTGTTTATATGGCATACAAGTTGAAAAAGCTGCCATAGCTATATGGTCGGAAATGGGAAACATTGTTTTTATTCCTCCACCACGGTCTACTCAGATCTGCTGTTGTTCTCATTGCCATTGTCATCTTAGTTGTCATCACCATCATTGCAAAACATTATTGAATAATCTCGACTGATTATATAATGATGCAGAAGAGTTACATACATAATTCCTGTGTTATTCAAGTTTATAATTTAAGACTGTCAGTTTGAACTTACACACATATCATCCAAACAACAATGAAAGCATTAAGCCAAGAAAAGTACAATTTCAGCCTAGATTATAGGATTTATATTTAGTTAGGGAAGAGACTAGAGAGGTGCCATTTTCAGATGAAAAGTCTCAGGATAAAGCCATTATCTATCTGTTAGCTATCTTTGGGGATGATTTCTGGAGCTGTTTAAATAAGAGAAGCTGCTTGGACAACTGGTTAGGAAGAGTGTCTCAGGCACGAAATGCTGCATTAGGAAAAGAAAATGGTAACAGGAACAGAAATAGCAGCAAGGATTCCCAAACAAAATGGGGTATCTCTCATTTTGGGCTTCTGGGAAAAGAACTAGGACTGAGTTGATAGGAAGAAAGCCATGTAAAAAAATGAAAGAAGGTCAAAAAGGCTTGCCCAGCCTCATAACTGTTCCCCAAACAGGCTCTATTCTTGATCATTTGCAGGGTTGTATGATAATTTGTATTTTACATACATAAATGTTTAGTTTCCTTACCAGAAGGTTACAACTTAACCTGTTTTAATTTTTTTTTATTTTTTTTTATTTCAGCATATTATGGGAGTACAGATGTTTAGGTTACATATGTTGTCCTTCCCCCCACCCCCCAAGTCCGAGTTTCAAATAACCTGTCTTAATTTTATCATTACTGTTTTTGAGAGTAAAGCTATTTGAGTTCTGTGGATGAATAGATGACAAGCATATCATTTTTATGATTATTCTTAGAGGGGAAATGAATATTTGATTTCTTAATAATAGAATATGTGTTTGGTCAACTTGCATTGCTTTATTTCCCAATTGACTGATGAACATATAAAATAGTTATTTTAATGTACTTAGACATTAAATATATAGGCTACTTTGAATGAGTGTTTATTTTTGAGTGGTTATCAGTTCCTACTGAGTTCATAATTTGAGAAAGGCTTGTTAGCACTAAACTTCAGTACAAAGCAGCTTTCTCAAAATTTCCCCATTTAATAAAAAGAATCATCTTTTTAATTATTGTGATCTATTTACTTATCTACCTGAGCCACAACTTTTGAAATTGCATGTGTGAACTAAAATACTTGTAACTATAGAGAACTCCTTTCACTTCTGAATCTTACAGGTATCACTCCTATCCGTGGGGGACCAAAAATCACCCAACCAAAAGATGAAAATGCTGCATATTGAATGGACTTGGTTTTCCCATGAAGTTCAAGTTCTGGACTTCAGCCAGTACTGCAAGATGCCCAAGGATTGGGTGCTGCTAAAAGGGTGTGGAAGAGAAAAGACCGAGATGCCACAGGGCCTGCAGGACTTCTTCCTGGAGGTTCTGTGCGGAAGTATATGGCGGCTGCAGTGCTTGGGGACTCCGTTGCCAGGACACATTATGTACAGGATGACAGGGCTGTCAATGTGCTCCTGGGAGAAAATGCTGCGAAATTCATCTGTGGCAGAAAAATAAAAAACCCCACTCTTATAGAACTTTCCTCCAAGTTTAAAAAAAAAAGAAACTTGTCATATTTTTCAAAGGAACATTTTATACTCACAATTGCTGAAACTATGTTTAAAGGCATCTAGCCTTCCATGCATAAAAAATAGATTTAGATAAAGAAAATTACAGGATCCAGAATTATATATTGGGTGATTCACTATATCTCCCATATTTTATCTTTAAAGAAATTCAAAATATGTAATTGGATTTTTTTTAAATGAAAAGTTTGGTTCTCTTTTAACCACTTGGCTGCTAGTGGTCTTGAACTGATACAGTGTAGACAGTATTTGTAACCTTGCACAGTCTCTGGGATTAACTGTCAAATTGTCAGATTTAAATTAGACTAATAGAATATATTGATGTACAGTGTGTGTGTGTGTATATATATATATATGTATGGGGGAAGGAGGGAGGTTTTGATTAGACTAATGCTTTGCTGCTAACCAAACTCATAGTGTTTTTAGAGCACTTTGAGGAGTTCATAGAATCTATGAAAATGATGCAATATTCTTCATCTGAAGTCCCTCCTTACTAAAATTACCTACATTGTTTACAAAATTTTAATTGTTTGGGAATTTGCAATGAAAATGTCATATAGTAAAATATAAATTCCTTCTTTACTCATTGAGACAGTTCGAAGAAAGGGAAATCAGAATGCCAAGCAGTGTCCCATCCCTTTGTAGGGAGAATGCATGAGGAAAGTTTGCTAGATTCTTGCTGGGCTCAACTCTTTCTCTTCAACTGGCTTCTTATAACTCTGGTGTAGTGTCAAGAAATGCCCTCATTGCCAAATCAGACTGCACTTCTAACTATTTAAAGAACAGTTTATTCTATGTAATTAGTAATCTGAAAGCTGAAATTATGCTTTTTGTTTACATCTCACTGAGTTATCTTTATTTACATTATATTTTTAGCATGATTGAATTTAGTTCAATGTATTTACAGTGGCTGAAACAATAACTTTATATGTAGTATGGGAATCTATACTATTTTTTCAATTAGTGTGTTTAATATTTAAGTGATATTGAAATTCCCTTTAATTATACACTAATGCTTTTGAAGATTGCCAATGAATCTTTCTTTGTCTTTAAGCCAAATTAATGATTACTGAATACACCATAACTTAAAATAATAGATGCAAGTACAGTAATGAAAAATTTCAATTCAGCGTTCAAACCAATTCCTTCTATATGTGGAATTTATAAGCAAAATCAAAATGCTGTGTACTGTTGATTTACCCAGACAAAATTTGTTTTCTGTTTCAACTTAATTTGAACCTGCAGTATCATTCATTATATCTCTTAATGTATGGAAGGGGCACATTTCCTCTCCCTACAGGAAGCACAGGCCTAGAGGGGTACAAATTCTAAGTGCATTAGAATCCCATTCCTAGAAATAAACCAAGCTCTATGGTAAAAGTTTGAACGATCAAGTTCTTTCTCAAATGATAACATATAGTAAACAAAGTTTATAAAAGAATAGTATTCAGAAGTCACACCTTGGTAAGAAAAGAGAAATAGTTTACTTGAAGGTGTTTTACGGTTGACCTTATTTGACCAGAAAAGGAGCAAAATGTTTCTATTTAACTCTTTTAGGCCATAGAAATGACATTTATTATTCCAGAAGCCAGTAAAAGTTAACAAAAATAAGCAAATATATGTCTTTTTTGACAGGAACTTCAGGCCCATCAAATCTGTGCTGATAGATAGTTTTGCTAAAATAATGGCTGTGCTCTTTTGAATTCTTCCTTAAACTACCACTGTCACTGAATCTACATCTTCCTGTGCATGGCCACATCTCTAAGAAAAAGTCAGGCACTGGCAGGGGTGCCATTTTGTATATGGAATCATGGCCCAAGAGTGAAGTTAACTTTTCAAAAGCCCTCATTTTCTAATTTTCAAACAAGGAGCACCTATCCTTATAATAAAACAAGAATGATCATTTTGTTTTGATTCCACAAACTATCTTCTAGTGCAAAGAAGTTGTTACTTGAACTTAATAGACCTCCTAACCTTTTCTTGATGGATTTAAAATTTTTTCTTTCTCTTGTATAATTTTTAATATTTGTTATATGATGAAATCCCTGTGAATTCATTGAATTCATCTAATTCCGAGTGACTGAATATTTGTATGTAATAGAATATGAATCAGTCTTTTCAGATCACTTTTGAAACACAAATGCTTCAGTTAATTATGTTTTGATCCATCAGCTCTATCTGAATATGTGTTACTTGAAACCTTAATTTGCTTTTGAAAAGCGAAATGTTCCATTCTCAGGGACGTGACAGCAGCAGGAATAGTTGCTTCTTGTTAACTTTGTCTTCTTCCAGACATATAATCTCTAAATGGAGACCTTCAGGGAATAGTAATGTGTACACTTGGACCCACTGTTGGTGGATAAATTTCAGAAGCCTAGAGAAATGGTGCTTAAGTTTAATATAAACATTTGAGTGGCATTAAGCAGTGTGCACAGAGTCTGTTTTGGCATTCTAAAGCAGAATGTAATTAGGAAATACAGTTATGAAATTTACTCAGAGGATATAATTGATTAGGAGTTCAGGTCTTCCTATAGGTATCACATATGATTCATTAATACTATGAATTTCAATGTTCAAAAACAAATATAGGACTAGTTGATTATGTGTAATTCCAGCAATAAATCACCACTCTTATTTAAGATGTGTGAAGCTATAATCTTGATTAGTCAATTCTATCAGTATTAAAAGCCGTAGAACTCACATTCCTCTTTTTGATTTGCTGAATTGCAAAATATGTTTATTGCTATTTCTCTTTTTTTGGAGTGGAAAGGAAGCTTGTACAGTAAATATGCCGGGTTCCTTTAGAAATGGCTTCAGCTTCTCTCTGAAGACAGAGAAAATTTCTTTTTAAGGGACTTTTATTGTTTACCTTTTACTGTTTAATGGTGGTATTCATGAGCACTGAAATGAACTAGAGAGGCTGCAGAGGAATCTGGCTGAAACAGCTTTTCAGCACCCTGGAGATACAGCTCTGAAGGTCTCCTAAGCAAGGAAAGCTTAATACTTCTGTATATTGACGTTGACTTGTTGGGTGAAATTCTGTCCAAACATGAAATTCTTCATGTTCAACAACTAAATGTGATAATAAGTGTATTATATATATATATATATGTGTATATATGTATATATATACTCTATTTGACATCTTTCAGATTATATTAATTATTCTTTGGTGGAAATTGGCATAGTTTTGGATAGATTACTTTTTTCGATTGAAATGAGCTGCTAACAGTATGCTTACCCTTGAATGTTGTTTTTCATGTTGATAGGAAGACACAATGTCTCAGGGAAACAACTTTGTGATAAAGGAATTCTTATGTGTGTCATTACAGTAAATTGCGTATTATAAATATGACTGTTATGGTTGATTATGGTCCTGCTGTGATGTTGTTTTGAGATTTGCAAGAGGGACAGGAAAGCTTTTGTGATTTTAATGGGGTGAGTAATGAATAATGACAATTTACGTGTTCTGTGAGTCCATGGGAAATAGTTGTTTTTAAAAATGAAGATCAGTTGTCCTGCAAAGCTGGAGGCAAAAAGAGAAAAGAAAAAGAAAGAAAAAAAATGAAGATCACATACCCTAAAATCACAGCTGCATTCTTGGTATGTGAGGTGTGCTAGATGTTTTACTACATATATGCAGCAATTGATTAATAATATAAAAATTTAAAAATGCAGTTCATTTATCCTAAAAGTAAATGAACTATATTCTTAAGTGAAAGTGGAAAGTTTTTTCTCTAAATGTGAGAAGCTGCCTTTTTGTACTGTGAAGTTTTGCACTGTACCCAGCTACTGTATTTAGAGATAACAGAAGTGTGTTATGGCAAATATGTGACTACTCAAATGCTGTCATTTGAAAGTAGTTTAACTTTGTTTCGCATGAACTAGGATAAAGTTTTGTTTTTATGGAAAATTATCTCTGTCATTTTGACTATCAACAAGTCCAGATGAATGCTTGGAATTGATATGGTGAACTCACAAATGAAAAATTACCCGAAGTTTTGCAAACATGTGATGAACTTGTCCCATAAAACAAATGGAGAGGTTTGTGCCAGAAATAACAAACCAAGAAGAACAAATGCTTTAAGGCCTTATCACCTTAAATCAGACTATGAAGTTCACATAAAATTACATTCTTAAACCATGATTTAGCTTTGCCATTTGAGTCAAGATTTTGGAAAAGAATATAAGGCTGTGAATGGCTATTAAATTTTATCTAAAAATCTTTGCCCTCCATGTTCTCTGTGTTTACCTTATGTTTCAGTGAATTTTGGAGGACATGGAGCCGGTTTAGGGATATCTCATGCCACCAAGGAACACATGAAATATTTGTGTAAACCTAACATTACTTTGGGTGTAGAGAATAAATATAAGTACTCAGAAGGGAAATCTCAACTTGTTAGAGATGAAAGATAGATCTTTCAAGGAGATGAGACAATCCCCAAATAACAACTGTGCTTTGAGAAGCCAGAGGGCAAGAGAAAGGCAAGTGATTCCCCAGGGCCTGGGTCGCCCAGCAGGCCCTTCACTGGGTGGTGAGCGATTGGCAAGAGGTAGCTCCAGAAACTTGAGTGATCTCTCCTACTGAGTCCCTGAAAGCAGCTAACCAGATCCTTCCCCAGCAGACAGTTATTGTTGGGCTTTTTGCTGGGCTGCCACCGGCAAGTTGAACACCCAGAACGGTAGCAGAAGACCTCAAAGGCTCTATAGTAACCTGTTGGTGGAATCCATAGGACAGGGTCCCAAAGAGGCATTTCGAAGACATTAGGCTCCTCAAAGAAGTAGTTTTATCTACCATTAAGTGAGTGTGGTTCTGCCCCTTGGGGCCATGTTTTCTTTTCCATCTTTCATCTATGACCCCAGGCCCATTTCATCTGACAATGCAAATTTTACAAGAAATGTATGTGGAACTTAAATGAATAAATGCAAATTTGAATATCTTTGTATCAGCTAGATTAGAAAAGAAACATTGCAAGGTATTTCAGTTATTTGCTTGTAAACCAGTTGATAATCAGGCTATGGAAATATTCCATCATTATATTCTTCCTAACTGGGCACAAAAATTACTTAAAAGAAAATCTTTTGAGTGCATTTTGCTTACTGACATTTAGGGGATCAAAACTGAATGATAATGCTTCCTGTATTCCATTGTTCCAAGTGGTAAATTTGTGAGGATCAAAAAGAACAGAGCTGTCCTCAGAAAGAAAGAGAAGTCCCTAATCTCATGTTGCCCAGAGCTTCTATTTTCTGGACAGACCAGGATCCAAGACAAGGGCCTATGCCTACAGAATGCAAAAGTACCCTCAATATGCTCTTTTTCGCATAATCTCTAACATAGTATCTTTTTGGTTCTAGCACCTCCCACCAGCTGCAAAGTCCCCCATACCCTATTCTTACCCAAGGAACAAACTGTTACGAGGTTTCCTGCATGGAGATGTGTGTTATTAGAAGGAATGCTTCATGGTTCTCTAATGGTGTGTGATATGGAAGCCAGAGGGAAGTTCTTCTCTACACATGATTTCTGTCCTTCTAAAACTACCGAAACACTTCCTGCATGAGCACACCTAGACTATAAAATGTGGGAGGCCCTCAAGAGAAGAAAAAAGAAATGTCTTTTAAGAGATTTGTATAAAAGATGCAAGCAACTTTTTATTTTTGCTCTGTAAAATGCTAACGAAAATTTAAAAAGTATTTTCAATGTTATAGAAAAATAATTTCTGTTTTGTCAAGAATTTACAGCAAATGGTCATCTCTTCTCTCTCACTAGCTTCCCCAATTTCTCCTCTTATGCTTTCAAGTTTTTTGATTAAAAAAAAAAATCCAAACAGGCATTCATATATGTGTGTAAGTTCAGATGTGTCCCTCAGCTGTAACTGGTGGGTCCCTGTAGCAATTATCTATTGTCACAAATGTTGCATAACAAAGCACCTCAAAACAGGGGTTTAAAATGACAACCATTTATTATTTCTCAAGAATTGTTGGGTCAGCTGATCTGAGCTGGGCCCAGCCAATCTCCCCTGGGCTCCCTCATGTGTCTATGGGAAGCTGGCAGGTTGGCTGAGGTCTGGTTGGGTCTAGAACAGACCCAGAGGGGACAAACCGGTTGTCTTCCCTGGTCTCACATTTCTCCAGCAACTTAGCTCAGATGTGCTTTTGTCCTGGTAGCAAGAGTCAAAGAGAGAACGAGGACACATATAATACCCTGACAAAGCCATTCCCCTTGGTCAAAGCAGATCACGTAGTTAAACCCAGCACTGACATGGGCAGTTGTACCAGGTTTTTATTGCCATGTAACAAAATTGCTATAAACTTAGCAGTTTCAAACCACACATTATCTCACAATTCCTGTGGGTTGGAAGCTTAAACAGGGCTTGATGGGTCCTTTGCTCAGGGTCTCACGGCTGGAGTCAAAGTGTTGACTAGGGCTGGGGTCTCATCTGAGCCTTGGGATTGTCTTCCAAGCTCATGTGATTGTTGGCAGAATTCACTTCCTGTGTTTGAAGGACTGCGGTCCTCAGCGGCTAGATGCCTTAGAGGCCATCTAGAGTCCCCTGCCACGTGGCCCTGTCCATAGGCACCTGGCAGCTTCAAAGCCCACCCCAGAAGAGTCTCTTTCCAGCCTGCTGAGATAGAGTCTTATTAACCAAATCAAGGAGTGACATTCTGTCACCTTTGACATATTCAAGTGGTTAAAAGCAAGCCACAGGTGCAGTCTACACTTGCAGGGGTGGGATTATACAAGGGCATGGGTCACTGGGGTCACCTTGGGGGGTGTGTCTGCCACAGAGTACAATTCCAAAGGTCATAGATATAGGTAGACCTGACATATTGGGGCAATAGAGTATCAGATACCACAATATCAAATGACCACAGCCCTGATGGAGGACTCTGCTCAGGGGCTCTGGAGAAGGAGAAATTCTGTGAAGTAGGCTCATGAAAATGACCTCAGACTACAGGACCTGAATTCCAGAACATTTCCAGTGCTCATCCAGGATTTCATTAGATGTATCCAGCAGGCTGTTTGAAAACTAAATCTAACCCAGCAAACAAACAGACAAACCTCAGCCACTGGAATGAGAGGCAGGAATGGACATTATTCTTCTTCCATAAGCCAGAGGGACTTTCAGTAGCATCAAGGAAATATCCCCCCCATTCTTCAAACTTCTTGTGGTGTAATCTGCTATTCTTGTGTTAGTCATTTATCAAATGGGGACAAATTGATTATTCTCGGTAATTTTGTTTATATGGCAGAGAACAGGAATTAAGTAAGTGAATTATAGAGTATAACTTGACATAGCTACAAACTGCAATCTTAAAAATATCCCTCATAAGCCATGAATCAAGGAAAATGTCTCCCAAATTTAAAGATTCTGTCCCTCTTCTCAAGATTGAGCATATAATTTTGTATTCATTTTATTCTTTATCTGAAGCTGCCTCTATAATACAGATTTAATTTGCTATCACACTATAAAGACTAAAATGTCAAGAATTTATTTTGTGCATACACTCGTTTTATCTCTTGAGTTATACAGTGTTGCCACAGACATTTTAACCATCTTTGGTACATGCAAAAAGTTATTTATATAACCCAGGGAAATACTTGTAATTTTCATTGGTAAACAGGTACTCACAGTGTGCATTGTTCAAGGATCAAGAAACAAATGACGTAAAGCATAAGATTCTCTATATTTATTTGCACATGACGTAATAAGTAAACGTGATTAAGAATTTAAGCCCTTGACTCACGTAGACTTGGGTTTGAATGTCAGCTCCATGATTTTCAACTTGTGTGACCTCATTCCTCAGACCTCAGACTTTCTAGGGCTCAGCTGCCACCATCTGTATCATGAAGATAATAGTAGATTCCATTTAAAAAGGTTATTGGGCCTAGGCTTGATGCAAGAATTAAACACTGCAATAATGGTAGGTACTCAAGTACCATGTTAGCCTAGAACAGATTTGTCCAATGCACCACCCAGGTCCGGTGGACCCTTGTGCACTGACCTCCTGGTGCACCTTCCTTCCCAGTGACATGCATCTGTGCCTCCCTGATGGGATTGCTAGAAACAGCTTTGTCTGCTGACAGTAGTAATGCCCGGAGATTTCTTCCCCAGAGGCAGCCCTTAATCCATGACAGAGAGGTACTTGGGAACAAATCCTCTAGCACCCTCATCCCTCATTGGGACAGCTCTGAGCACAGTGTCCCTGCAGAATTGAGTCAAAGCCGCCCTCTGTGGGATGGTACCTGATGAGGTACCCCAGCCCGGCTTCCTTCCCATCCCTGTCCTACTCGTCCACCTACCCATTGGTTTTCCTGGCATCGCTTCCTAAGGAATCCCTCCCAGGACACACTTCTGGGGAACCCCACCTGAAGCACTGGCAGAGCATAAATAGCCAAATGAATATTAGCTTCAAATATTTGTGTCAAGGAGTATGGACTGGCAATCTCTTAACGCTACACATGCCTATGGAAATGACTCACTGATGGGTGCCACTGTGCTGTATCCTGGGAGAGCATCCCCGTTAAGAAGGAATGAAAGTAGGCATAATGTTCTGGTAGCTGGGCCTGCAGCCGTGCCTCCTCTTCCTGTCTCAGTTGGTGATTACAGGTGGCTGAGCTCAGCAGCACAAAGGAAGGATGGATTCACAGTGCCCAGCATCTCCCCAGCCCTTCACCTGGCTTGTGGTCATTCCTTTCTATCCTTGGGGAGCAGGACTGCCTCTTTCTGTGATTCTATTGTTATACTATAGATCAAGTGGGGCCAGAATTCCAAAACATAACGAGATGTCGCAGAAAGTGGGGAGATGCCTAAAACAGGGAAGAAACAGTCTTCTCCAGCCTCCATTCACCAGACACAAACAGAATCATTTTAGCCTTGGGGAAACCCCCCTGCTGTCCGGGATAGAAGGAAGTGCTGGCTGACTCTCATTTGGTCTCTAAGTGGTATAGAATGTTTTTCTCACGCGTCCTTCTCCAGTTCTCCTTTGAGAGTGTTTGTTTCTTTCATATAACCTCAACTGAAGTAATAAGCATCTTGGTGCCTGCTAATTTATTTGAAAAATGCTTTTGAATTATGCTTATTAATCCCACTGTGAACTTTTTAGTGACCTTATCACTTGCTTTTCCAGGAAATTAATTCTCATAACAAACATGTAACTTTCCATATGAAGTACATAACAAATGACTATTAATTCTATTCAAATGCTTATCATCTTTGATCAGTTATACATTGGGAACTATTTTCATCGGAAGTATTTTTCAGAACAATGAAAGTTGTCATATCCCATGTTTGTTTATGTCATCACCTGCCTGGTTGGACCTTGTCAATAACGCCATTAGTGTTTTGACAATAGGTACTCCAGTTTGGAAAGAGTACTCTGGAGTCAGTGGCACAGAAAGGCAGGGAATGGTAGCATTGGCTGTTACAAATCTGCTTGTCCCTAAAATGCATATGTGAGAAGAAAGAGCTCTCCTACCTGGTCGTGTTCCTTGCTCCTGAGACAATTGCCAGTGGAAACTTTTGGTCCCTTATACTCCCTACGCTTGTCCTTCCCCCTCTTTTCCTGCATCCTGCATCTCTCTCTCTCTCTCTCTCTCTCTCTGTCTCTCTCTGTCTCTCTCTCTCTCTCTCTCTCTCTCTCTCTCTCTCTCTCTCTCACACACACACACACACACACACACACACACACACACACTCTACTCTCTGAGGAGGGCAGTCCTTTTCCTTTTAGGTAATATTTTCATAGATAAATTGAGGTAGCATGAAGCTTCATGTTGGCTACATTTCCAAATAGCTACTCAACTCTTTCATTCTTTTTTCTTATTTTAGAATTTGGAGTGCATTTCTTCATATGCTATCTCTGTCCAACTCTGTGTCTAATAGGAAACACTTCTCTGTCTACATAACACAATGACTTCGAGAGTTAATATTGTGTTATATTATTTAATATTAAAGCTTGTCTTCCTTTCTCTTCCACTTTCTTCTACATTTGCAATATTCTAATGCACATTTCATACTTTAAGAAATATGAAATGTCATGGAAATGTTGCTTCCCGACTTTCCCCTGTAGACTCCATAACACATTCTCAGGAGTAGTTATGAGACAATCATTTTCTTTTTCTTTTTTCCTTCAGAAACAATATAGGTGAATTGCTAACGTTTGAAGCAAAATTCCAGTCTCATCTTTAACCAGCATTTCTACTTTTAAAAGCTTTACTGAGCTATATGGATTAAAAATCAAACACACAAACAAGAGGTTGACAAATAATATTGAATTGGAAGTTCTCTTGTTCACTTAAAGGTTAATCAGATCGGTTTGGAGAAGTGCCAGATTTATGAGGAACAATATGTTCATGAGGATAATTTCTAAAAATCTCACCTCAGAATCAGTCCTTTCATTCCACTGGAGAGTGAGGGATGTGCTGAGTGTTTACGACATGGCAGGCCCCGTGCAGGCCACTTTCCACAGGTCGCCTCCTTGTTTATTCATCATAACAGCCACTGGGAATGGTGATCACTGACAGTGTTGTAGAGATTTTCAAAACCCAAGGTTCAGAGGTGTTAAGAAATCAATAATTAGTGATTAAAAACAAAAACAGTCAGAATACTGGAAGAAAACTTAGACTTAACGTGGCTTTAATACCCGCACTTTTTTTCTATTTCCACCAAGCAAAAACTCTTAGTTTATATCATAGAGATATGTCAGAGAGTGTATTAAAATTATGGGATTTTCAGATTCTCTCTGTGCCTTATTTAATGTTATCATTTTGCCTCTACGTCCTAGAGGTCACTTTGTATGTATTGCTGATAAATATTTTAAATAGTTGTAAGGAAAAATGCTCAGTTAATTATTTCTGAAAACACAAACGTAGCCTACAACACATTTCAATAATTGTTTTACTGCCGGAGACCGAGACTTCCCAGAATACTCTCACCATTCAGCCTATTATTCAAAGTTTTCATTACTGCACAGATTTCCATAAAGCATTTTGATAATCCTGCTCATGTAACCTCTTGATTTGTAATAAGAGCTCAAGGAATATTGTTGGTTAAGTGGCTCAAGAATCAAGCAGGCATTTTGGCTCTACAACTCAATGGACTGAAAAAAATAAGTCAAGGGACTAAAGCTTTTCCTGTCTGAGACAGAGAGAAAGAGATATACTGGCTGTGTGGCCTAAAGTGAATGACTTAACCACTCTGAACCCCTATTTTCTAAGATAATAGTGCTTTTCTTATTGTATTATCATAAGGATTAAAGGTAGTAACTAACATATGATAAATAATTAGTTCAATGCATGGATTGAGGAAACATTAAATAAATAGAAACAGTTAGTTTTATTAACCTGTAGTTTCCCAAAGCATGAAGGTTTGGACTTGCTGACTTGGTTTTGTCTCATTTTTCTCATTTTTAAAATGACCCAGCCAACACTGCCTTCTTTGTTGATGATGTGCAGCCCAGAAGATGTCTGTTCTGCTGGGGCCAGAAGTTCAACTCTTAGTTGCAAGAGATAGAATACGAACTGGTGCAAGATGTAAAAGGGAATTTTTAGGCCCATATAATCAAAATGATAATTGTCCAGGATAGGACAAGCTCAAGGCATTGCTAATTCAAGCACTCAGAAGATATCAACAGGCCTCCCTCTCTGTGTCTCTCTCTCATGTTCTCTCTCACTCTTTCTTTTTCTCTTTCACTCATTTTTGGGCTTTGCTCTCCTCCATCTTGACCTTACTCCCAGGCAAGTCCTTTTCCCACAGTAGTTCCCAAGAACCCTAAGATTAAATCCCTCCTGTTCCCAGTCCATCAGAAAGATTCCCTTCTCAGTTTGACAGAAGTTTCAGAATCAAGTCTCAATAGACCAACTGGGGTAACAGGCTGAGCACTTAAGCTGGGAGATAAGGGGATAATGGGACGTACTGATTGATTGGCTTGGACCTGTGTCATGTGCTCAACCCTGAGACAATCACCGTGGCCAGGGAAATGTGATGCCCATCCCTGGAGCCAAAGTGGAGCTGCCCATGGAACACCATGATTTAAGAGTGGAAAGGAACAACTCTTCAAGGATGATGGCAGGAAAATGATGACTCTGAGGATAATGAGGACCTAGATTTTTGGCAGACAAAAAGCACATGTTTATGAACTTGGTTTAGTCCTACAAGCATTTGTATCTAACCATTGGTAGGGACTCCTGGTCAACCATTGGTAGGGACTCCTGGTCAAATTGTTCCTGCCACATTATTCCGTCACCTCAGTTTGCTTAGAGGTACTTAAATAAATCATCACTGAAGCAAAAGATATTGGCAGAAAAGAAGCATAATCAAAGCAGGACAGGAAGTCTAGGAAACAACTGTCTTCATAGTTCCTGTGTTTTGTTTGTCAGCAAGCCCACTGGGTAAGGGGGGCAGAATAGTGACACTGGGCATGCTGCAAGAATATGCAAGTTCCCTGTGGTCATTTCCAGCTTTGCTGCAGTAACACCTGTTAGCTCCTTGTTTCTCCATTTTACAACACTCAGCTTGAAAGGGATCTGTTGGTTTCTATGCAGGGATGCTATGCTTGTTTCTTTTCACCACTCTCCTCCATGTGGGTGAAAGCATGCTCCAGCTTTTCCCCAAACTGTGCTCCTCAGCCCATGCCATCGATTCTTAACCTACAGGTTCAGGCCCTCACACCTTGGTCCCATAGTGATTTGGGCAGCCAGCACGTTGCTGGCAAGCTCAGAGCCACACAAAACTTCGCCCCCCACTTGCAAATGTTGGGATCTTGCATTACTCCTTCTGAGCTAAGTCAGGTATGTCAGATAGAGCCTATAGCATCCGCATAGCTCCCTCTGTCAGCCTGTCCTCTCACCTTCTTTCAGGGGTTATCTGCCTGACTGTAACCTAGGCCTTGGTTTGGCCCTTGACTCCAAATCATTTGGTTGAATCCAAAACAAATTTATCACCTGAAACTTAAAACATAATCTAGCATACACCTTGGATAATGGCTTGCTTGTCTCAAGTTTTGGACATGAAGTTTAAGCAGCAGCCCTTACTCCTTCAGTCCACAGAGGGCCAAATTTTCGTGTTCCCCCACCCCAATTTTGTCATGGTTTGCTTCCAAGATCCTAGAGTGCTGTGGCACCAAGCCTGATTGCATGACCTATGGCACTGGGGGAAGTTGGGGGGCAGGGTGGGAATTCTTATGTAAACAAAGCAAAACTGGGCTATCCTGACTGGGAGGTTCTGGTGACCTAATGATGCTCTTTCACTCATTTATTTATTCATACGATCAATATTCATCACATAGTCCGGTGCTTCTAAAATTGTAATAAGCATACTAATTACATATGGATCTTATTAAAATGCAGGTTCTCATTCAGTGGGGCAGGAATAGGGCCTGAGATTCTGCATTTTTAACAAGCTCCCAGATGATGTGCATTGCTGATGTTTCATGAACCAGTTTGTGTAGCAAGGAATATCAGAACTCAATAAATATTTGTTGAATGTTAAATGAATGGAAACCTGAAGAAAGTTTTGAGTGAAAGATTCCATTTAGATAGATAGAAAAGAGAATTATAATGCTGGTGGAGTTGTTGGTAATTGACAGTTAATGGGTCAAACTCTTTAGCATTTGCCAGTTGAGTCTTCTCAGGTGTGGTCCCCTCATTATCCATCCTTATGGCCTTTGAGCATTTCCCCAGCCTCTTGCTAAGGGAATCAGAGCTGACTTTAGTATTTCAATCATCTGACTTTTTAAGCTAGTTCTTTTTGACTCACATCCACAGTTTTCCAGTGCGCTCTGCATTAGCATGGCTTTGTAGTCACACACACACACACACACACACACACACACGCACTACACACTGCCCAATTACTGGCAGTTTTGATAATCCCCAACCCTTTTGACATCACGACCTTTTATGGTATTTAATGTCTATGTAGATTCTCAACAACCCCACAGAAACTCAACCCAGGTGAAAAAGGAGAGAACCAGAATATTGTACTAGAGACAAATTTCCTCCTTTCCCTACTTATTTATTTTTTCCCTCTTATTGTTTCTGGCTTGATTTCTTTGCCAGCACAGATTTTTTAGCTGGACAAAGCAAATACTCTTGTACCCTCAGAAAGTTCCTTTTTCGGCTCACAGCAGAATGTGTGGTGAGGTTTGCTCTCTCGAGAAAGAGCGCAGAGGGTAAAAGGTAAGGTATTTCACAGAGGTCAGTCGGGAGCCCATTCTCTGCTGATAATAGCAATCTTGCCTTGTAGAGACCTTATTAGAGGTCCCCAAGAGGCCCAGAGAAGAGGCTAGGATCAGGAGGGGGTCATAAAAATGCTTGATGAAAATGTTAGGACTGCCAGTCCCACCTCAGAACTCTTGCTCTCCCCTCAATGAACAATTTGCCCTTAGCTGAAACTTGCTGGAAATGATGGAATGCTCTTGTATTAGTTATTTCCCTGCCTCCCCTCAAACTTCTCTCTTTGTTGCATTCCTGCCTTAGACCATAGACACCACAGCCCCAGACTGGAACTGTGGAGATCTCTGGTTCTCAGATATGTTGAGCTAAAGGCACATCTTTGAAAATGGAATTTAATAGTAAGGAAACATTGTCTTAAACAATTTTGGCTTTGCTCCTAATCCCAACCCCACCATAAATGAAATGTCATCAGTTTTTCCTGGAATGGGCTCTCTTTCCAACTTAAATCGCAGGTGAAAAAGTCATAGTTCCTGTTCAGCTGGCACACCATTTCAATTTAACTTGAGCTTAGCTGAGGTCATGAAAGGAAAATGCCTGTGTCCCATGACCACAATTTAGCAGGCCTAAGGAAACAACCAATGGTACTTAACAACTTCCTGAGTAGGCAGCAGCTGACCACAGAGTTTCACCATCTTAGCTATGATAACCATTATAGCTTTAACAGGCATCCCAGAGCAGAAACTACTCTCTGGGAGCAGTTAAGGGTACCTCGATGTAGAGTTGCTGAATTGTGGACTTGAGGGCTGAGAGAGAAACATTCTATGGCTCCACTCTACAGATTCAAAAACTTGTCCCATGGCACAATGCTTCAAATTCGTGGAAGAACCACAGGTTCGGAGGAGCCCTCAGGCTGAATTTGGAAGGATATATTGGGAAAGTCATATTGGAATCAGAAATGGCTTGGGCTGGACTTGTTCCATGAATGCACAGTAGCTTTTTGCTGTGGCTGGTGACAATGTGGCATGTTCGGCTTCTGCGTTGGATGATAGTGGCCAAAAACTCGAAAGTTTAGACAGTGTCATTGTTACCTATACATTAGCACAATTTCTTTCTGCGGTGTGATTGCTTTTTTTTTTTTCCCAAGTTAAACCACTCTTTTCTATTTTATATTCCCTTTCTCCTAGGAAAAAAGAGAATATAAAAATAAGCACAAAGAAGAAAAAAGTAAAGCACAATTCTGCCATTCAGAGCTTTTTCTAGGCTTTTATGTTGTTATTATTCTTTAAAGATATTACGTGCTTTCTAACCTGATTTTTTTTCATTTATCAATATAACCTGTGGGCATCTTTATATATCAAGGAAACCTTCATCTTCATCACATTTCAACAAACTATGGTCCAAGGGCCAAATTCTGCCCATTGCCTGTTTTAGTAAACAAAGTTTAATTGGAACACAGCCATGCTCATTCATTTATGTATTATCTTTGGCTACTTTTGAGCTACAATGGCAGAGTTGAGTAGTTGCAACAGAGACAAGCTGGCACACAAAGGCTAAAACAGTAACTACTGGCCCTTTGCAGAAAAAGTTTCTGACCCCTGATCTACGTGATTGTGTTTTAATATTTGAGCAACATTCCACTGCAGCATCATATCATTGTATATTTAACTTGTCCCTATTGAGGGACATTTAAGTTGCTTCCTATTTTAAACAACACTTATGACATTTCCCATTACATGAATACTGGGCTGAACATCCTTACCTTTGCTTATATCTTTACATTCCATTAGGAAATATTCTGAGGATTAGAATTTACTGGGTTAAAGGATTTTTCAGTCTTTTTTTTTTTTTTTTCCTTGAGACAGGGTCTTGTGCTGTCACCTCGGCTGGAGTGTAGTGGCGTTATCTTAGCTCACTGCGACCTCAAATTTCTGAGCTCAAGTGATCTCCTGGCTCAGCCTTTTTAATAGCTGGGACTATAGGTGTGCACCACCACTCATGGCTAATTTTTTCTATTTTTTGCAGAGACCGAGGTCCCCCTATATTGCCCAGGTTGGTCTCCAACTCCTGACCTTAAATGATCCTCCCGTCTTGGCCTCCCGAAGTTTTGGGATTACAGGCGTGAGCCAAGGCACCCGGCTTCAATCTTTCTTTTTGTTTTTTGAAGGGATTTTGGTAACCATTGCCATATTTTTTCCATTTCTAGATACGGGAGTTCTTCTTATTGTAATCATAGCTGAAACAGAGGGGTTGCTCTTTCCATAGTTTCTCTTGCTTATTATCTACAAAGTGGTACTCACACAGCAGGAGGGTCTAAGAACCACACAGATCATCTCATGGAGCTAGACAGTGGGGCACATTCCATTGTGAGGCTACAAATTTGTAGCCCTAGGGATTACTGGACTCAGGGACTAAGAGGTGTAGATGATTGTGTTCTCCAACTTACACCATGTCCTTATTAAAAACAAAAAACCCTTCATTAAGATAGCCAGTTTGTGTAGGCAGCTCAGAGATAACCAGTGTGGTTTGACTGAGTGGTTTGTGTTGCATCTTTTATGAATTTGTCATGATACCAACAGTGAACCATCAGCTCCAGCCTTTTGAGCCCAAGGGTTGGGATCTACAGATGCCTCTTTGGGGGCAATGGAGGCTGTCATGGGTGGAGTCTGGCCTGTTAGGTTGTTTCTGTTTTAGATCTCTCTTTAGCCAGGGTCTGAAGTGGTCTGCTATGCTTCTGCAGAGCACTGAATCCAAGCCCTAAGTTCCTCAGAACCCTGTTTGTAACCTGATACATGCTGAGCGTTTAATGTAAAGTGTCCTCCATCTCTTTCCATGATGCAGGGAGGAAGGCCAAAAGGCTAAAGCAGAAATGAGTGGGGATATTTCCCCTGGCTCTTCATTTGTCAACTGCTTGCTACATCCCTGAAAGCATATGTATTCCCGTACACCTACCAGGCAGACACACACACACACACACACACACACACACACACACACACACAGATCTAACATTAATAATATTGAAGATACTACTTTAAAAAATCTATAATTTTGCATGTGATCTTGGCTTTCTTTTCTGTGTGTGGGATAATCTTGCACTACAATTAATCCTGGTGTGACCAGTTCTGTTGCTTTTTTTCTTTTCTGGGCCAATAGAAAAAATTGGAAACTTCTCAGCTATTCAGGGGCTACCAGTGGAATTAGAGAATTTATACAACGGTATGCTATACAGCAATATAAATGACTGAACTACTGGTACATGCATGGGTGACTCTCAAAAGCATTTCCCTAGGTGAAAGAAGTCAGGCACAAGAGAATATACTTTAATGAGTTCATTAAAGTATAGAAAAGGCAAAGCTATGGTGCTAGGAGATAGATCAGTGATTACTAGGGGCCTGGGTGGGGTGGGATTGAGACAACTTTTTGGAGTGATGGACATCTTCTATTAATGGTAAAAAAAATGCATGTTTTTGTCAGAACTTACTAGACCATAAAAGATACATTTTGTTATATGTAAATTACACTTTAAAAAATTAATTAAAAACACCAGAGACATAAGTGATGAAAAGGGAAGTAAAGGAAGGAATCTGGGTTAATTCATGAGTGTTTGGCTTGGACATGTGAGTGGGTGGTGGTGTCATTGGATATGAGATAATACCAGGGGAGAGAGCAAATATGGGAGGTTGTGGGAGGATGAGGAGAACAATTTTGGGCATAGCAGATTGAGAGACATCCAGCTGGAAGTCCAAGTTTTGGATTGGATATTAGGATTTTGGAATCGTTGGTACATTGGTGGGAGTAGATACTACTGATATGCACGGACTTGTTCAATGACAGTAGAGAGAGAAGAGTCAGGAGACAAGGGCCCCCC
>CAUYSK010119084.1:0-16274 GCA_963575035.1 Avahi laniger | reverse complement strand
GCTTCTCGGAGAACTGTGGGTCGTGGCAGCACAGAAGAAATGCCACCGGGACAGCGATACCCATAATTTCGTGTACAACCGCCCTCTAGAACCGTGCCCCGCCTGCCCTCCCTGCCTTGACCGTGGCCTCCCTGCTCAGTCTGGAAGTCGATGCCTCTTCCTGTCCCCACTGTGGCAGAGCGAGGGGGGAGCCGCCGACAGGTGCTGAAGACATTCCCAGTCACGGGCAAGTTCCGTGTCGGGGGCCCTGGGCCTCCCGCAGGAGTCAGCGTCTGTGACCTGCAGGGGGTCCTGTGCTCCTGTCCTTGGGGGCTTCGCCCGTGTAAGTGGCTAAGGAGGCAGCAGGGGAGGGTCCAGGGCCCCCCGCCCCCCAAGAATGAAAATGCTGTCCTTAAATACCAACTGGATACTGGGCCCCCCTGTGGGAACTGAGCTTCCAGTCAGTGGTGGCTGCACCCCACCCAAAGCCTCATCCAGGTGATGCAGTTGGGTCTGTGTCCTTGTTGTCCCAGTGTGGGGTTCTGAAAGGAATGCAGGGATCTTGAAACTTCATCCGCCCCTTGTCCCTAAAAACAGTACGATCCAGTGGGTGGTGGCCTTCTAGCTAGCAGTCCGTCAGTCCTCCATGCCGCAGCCCCGCCTCCCTGCCCCAGGACTCTCCACACGGGGACATGTCTCTGTGCCCAGGAGATTGGGCGAAGGACACTGCAATCTCCAGCCAGCATCCTACGTGCCAACCAAGCCAGGGCTGGGGACCTGTGACCTTCTGGGTCCTTAAATGGAGCCTTTTGACTGGATCCAAATTTTACAGAACAAATCCTTTTGTTAAAAGGGGTGCAGCAGAGAAAGATGAAGCTTTTCTTGCCTCCTTCGGTGCTTAAAAAAGAACAATTTTGAAATCAGAAGGCCGCAGGTTCCCCACCCTTGCCAGAAACTCTTGCCAGAGGGGACCTTAGATGTGACTTACTGGCTGGTTTTGTGTCCGTGTGTACATCTCGGTTAAGGATTATTCCCTTTCTTCTCAGGTGGGATCTGACATGGGTCCCCCCCAGTCTAGAGCCAGTAGCTGCGGAGCTTCTTGGGGGGAAGTGGGGAGGGGCTGAGTCTTAGGGACATTCATCCTGTCTCCCACACCTTTAAATTCAGCAACCTGAATTGTGCAAGGGGACACTTACGCAGGTCTCCGAAGTTCTTTGTCCACGTAGCTACGTCTTCTCTGCTGTTCTTCCCTGCAGATTCTCACCTCTGTCTCCTCCAACTCAGATCTGCCTCTTCAACTCCGTGGCACTTCCACGTTCCTCTTCTGCTCCCGTGCTGTGGTCTGAAACGCGCCTCCAGGTTGAAAGCTGGTGCGCTCAGCGGGCTCACCTCGTTCGTTTCCTTCTCTCCGCAATCCCGTTCTCAAGGCCTGCTGGCCAGTGTCTCAAATAGCTGTTTCATGCGTCTTGACCATGCTTTCACTTTCTTATGGGGTCGTGATGGGGCACGTCCAGTACTAGTCACTCTGTTGTGATCAGAGCAAAAGCCAGGTGTGGGCTTTAGAGTCTGACACACCTGAGTTTAGATTCTGACTCTGCCGTTTACTTGCTGTGTGACCTTGGGCACGTCACTCAGCTTGTCGGAACTTCTGTTTTCTCATGTATAAAATGGTCGACATTGTCTGCCTGTCAGAGTGAATTTGGAGATGCAATGGCATCATGAATGTAAAGTTCATCTCATGGTGCCTGACACATCGTACTAGGCGTTCAATGAATGAAGAGTCGTCGTATGAGTAATTGCGTGGTCTCCGGGCTTCTGCAAGATGCTACAATAGCTAAAGTCTCAGCAACAAAGATTTCGGAAGGCTGGCATCTCTCTGCAGCCCTAACTGACCTCTCAAGTGATGGTTTGTGCTTCTAAATACGGCAGCAGCCTTGGCTGCTCTGCCTTGAAAGTTAATAGGTTTCTACCGAGCACCTGTCAGCTGATTTTAACATCCTGCCGCTGACTCATTCAAAGCCTTGTGTCTTCTCTGGTGTCCCCAGGGGGCCTGTGGGTGATTTCTAAGGTGTTGCCACAGAGAAGCTGTCGCTGGAATCTCATTCCAAGGCATGAGGAGCCTCCACTCACTCTGGATTAGGGTTAATGTGGGATGTGATTTCTGGAAGGCAGGCCCGGGTGGATGCAGGAATCCCCTGAGTCTGAGCTCCCAGGGCTGCCTCTAGGAGGGGTGGAGGGGAAGGTGACGGGCTCCACGTGGGTCTGTTTATTCCCATTTGCTCTAGGTGACCTTCAGACGGGACAAAGTCCTCCTTATCTCAGTTCGGTGCTTCTAGAAAGACCCATATGACATAAAGTTGTAGGAAAAGGGGAGAAAATATAAATATGAGGGAAACATAATATTCAGTGAAAATGGTAGGAGGGAGGAATGTCAAGGAACTCACGTTAGGAGCCCCCTTAATGTTTCCAAAAACGGGACCAGGTGAGAGGAGAAGGCACAACCAACACCTGACCCTCCTGCTGCGAATTACAAGCCTTTTTGCCATTTCAACCCCACGGGCCTGTCCCTTTGTCATCGATCACCTGCCTGCAGAAGGGATCCTCTGAGGCTGAAGAAATGCGCCTCCTCCCACCACCCTTTTAGCGCCTCTGAGAATCCGCGTCTCAGTTTGCAACAGTGAGAGACGTGTTATGAGTGAGCCACGGGGGGGATGTCAGCTGGAGTTGAGCAAGGTGCTTATCATCCGCGCAGACTGCTCGCTGCCTCGCTGGTGGACAGAACGTCAGGTCACTCTGAGGCTGAGGACAGGGACTTTATTGCTCTGGGATCTGGGAGAGGGGTCTTTAGTCCTGTCCCTGGGAGAGACAGATTCTCAGAGTCTCGAAATGCTCTATCTCAAAGCAAGAGGCACACCATGTCCAGGAGCAGATGTCATGCTTGGTCTGTGTCGAAAGAATAGGTCTGTCTTCTTAGAAATACAGTGTCATTTACTTTAAATGTGTTGTCATACATATCACAATCCTTTTCTTAAGCAAATTTCCTGGAAGTGGATCTATCAAACCTAATGCTTTTGCTGCACATTGCTGGGCTGCCTGGGTCCAAATCTTGATGTTACCACCTATAAACTATGTGACTTCACCTCTCTGGGCCTCAGTTTCCTTACACGTAAAATGAGAATAGTATAATAATAGTACTCACTTCCTAGGGCTGTGAGAATTTAAAGCATTTACCATATTGGATTAGCAGCTACTATTATTGTTTTTTAAATTGTTAACATTATTATAGTTAGAATGTTTTCAGGAAAAGTGCCAATTTATGTGCCCACAAACAGATTATGGGTGCATCTCCTCACTGCTTCAGAAATAAATATGAAGGGACCAGGAGAGTGGGTTTCTTGTCTCAGATCTTGTTTGTGACTGCTACGGTTTGAATGTCCCCTCCAAAACTCATGTTAAAACTTAGTGCCCAATGTGGCAATATTAAGAGGTGTGGCCTTTAAGAGATGATAAATTAATCCATTTGTGGATTAATGAGTTGCCGGATTAATGGGTTAGTGGGTTATCCTGAGAGTGGGACTGGTGGCTTTATAAGAAGAGGAAGAGAGACCTGAGCTGGCAGCTCAGCCCCCTGGCCATGCGACGCCCGGCCCAATTCAGGGCTCTGCAGAGAGTCCCCACCGGCGAGAAGGCCCTCACCAGATGCAGCCCCTTGACCGACCTTGGACTTCTCAACCTTCATAATTATAAGAAATAAATTAATTTTATTTATAAAGTACTCAGTTTCAGATATCCTGTTATAAACAACAGAGAATGGACTAAGTGACTCAATGTATGATTTTGGACAAGTCTTTCCCCTCGCCCTGAATCTCAGTTTTCTCACCTGCGGAAGGAGGCCATGGGCCCACACGACTACTGAAGCCACTCCCAGGCCAGCGGATTCATGAATAAAAATGGCCAGAAAACAATGCACTCCTTTAAACAGGACAAACATTCCCTTAACTGTCTTCCTGACTCTTTCTAATAGTTCAGCAAGACTCGTTTCCCAGACAACTCAAAGAGGACCTTCGTACCTGATAATGGGACGCCTTCTGAGGTCATTGTGCTTCCCGCACGCATGCACTTGTTCATTTACGAAGCATTTACTGGAAACCACGTGCTAGGCACCACGCTAGGATTGGGTCTTTGGGAGTTCACACATTTGCTCTTCTGTTCATATATCCATCTAATTAGTGGCTATCTTATACTTGGTCTGTGTCAAGCACTGTCCTAGGCTGTGAAAATACAGCCATGAAACATACTGGCAAGGTCTGCCCTGCGGGGGCATTCAGAAGGGAAGGAAGCTGACAAGTGAGTTGACAATAACAGGGTGATTTCGGACAGTCAGGGTGTTGCTGAGGGAAATGAACAGCAACCTCGTGTAAGAAGGGGGCCCAGGGCTGTGGGCGGGAGGGGGGTGAGGGGAGAGCAAAGTGCAATAGGGTGAGATGACATTTGGGAATGGCCTGGACGTGTGGAAATTTGGGGCAGAGAGCTCCAGGCAGGGGGACGAGGAACCCACAGTCCTGGAGGAGAGTTTTAAAAGAAAGCCTTTAAAGGTATTATAATTGTATGTAGGAGAATCGATTTGTAGGGAGGTTGCACAGGAGAGTAATGAAGAGTGAGCTATGGCGCACAGCTCTCTGGGATTGAAGCCCAGCTCAGCTGCTAACTGTGTGACCTTGGGAAGGTTATACAACCTCTCTGTGCTTCAGTGCCCTAATCTGTAAAATGAGGCTGATAATAGAGTCATAGTCTAAAAAGGGTTAGATACAAATACGGTTAGAGATATAATCTATGCCTGGTCCAATTTCTAGTAGACAGAAGGTGCTGCATAAATGTTAGCTATTATTACGTTTCTGAGAGCTCACTTGGGTACACATAACATGGGGCAAGACCAGAGGGTGGAGACTAGTTAGATGGTCACCAAGGTGACCAGGCTGGCAAATTTCTGGACAAAATCCTTGAAAACTCTTTGCTCCCTTAAGTAGGAGCTCACTTCCCGTCTTGTTTACATTACTAAGAGGTTTAGCACAATATTTTTTCTAGGTAATGCAAATGTGTCCAGAATTATGACCAATTTGAATTAACAAGGTTTTGTTATGATTTAAAGGCAAATCTCCCAATATTTTCTATGAAAATATAAAAAATAATTGCAATATTTAGAAAGTCTACTTGAGTTTTAGAAGGATCTTCCTACATTATGAGGAGAAATTGTGAATTCAGCAAAATTCCTGTTCTACACGCCCAGAATCTTCTTCTGCCCCTGTCTCAAGATCCCCAGCAAACAAGGCTTCCAGGGCTCTCCTGGCTGCCCAGGGTTCCCCATGTTGGCCTGAGGCTAGTAAGGGAACTAATATTAAAAATCATGTAGTCCAACATCCCCCTTTACAAATGAGCAAACAGTTCATAGAGGGAAGGGGCTTCTCTAGGAATCCTATTAAGAACCTATTTTTGGGGCCAGGGAATCTCCCTGTGATCCCCAACACCACAACATATGGGAAGCACCTGCCCTTCCAAAGAAAGCAAGAGACCAATTCTGCCAATAACTGCAATTCATTGATTTTTTCTTTCCTCCTACAAACATTTACCAGTGCCTACTATATTGCAGATCACGTGCAAGCCCTGGGGATATAGAGGAGACTGTGCAGCAGACAGTTGGTTCTTGCTCTTTAAACTTCACCCTGACAATCTCTGCCTTTTAATTGGGGGTGTTTAGACAACTTACATTTAATGTGACGCTGATAGAGCTGGGCTTAAAGACACCATGTAACTATTCGCTCTCTCGTTGTCTTGTCTGTTCTTTCTCCTTGTGTCCTCTGCCTTCGTCTGGACTAGCTGGGTATTTTTAATGATTCTATTTTATCTCTTTTTGGCTTATAAATTATGCCTTTTTAAAAGTGGTTGCCTTAGAGTTTATATTATACAACTGTATCTATTTACAGGCAATTCTAATCACTTCTCATATTGGAAAAGAGCCTTGAAGCGATATTCTTCTATATTCCTTCTCTAAACTTTTGGTTATATTAATACATTTCACTTTTGTACATGTTATGAACCTCAGGATGTATGGTTACTTTTTTTCTTTAAACATTTGATTATCTTTTAAAGTTATTTTGAAAAATGAGAAAAATGGTTTCTATATTTATCTACATATTTGCCATTTCTGATGTTCTTCAGTGCTTGGTGTCGATCCAGATTTCCATTTGATAACGTTTTCCTTCTTGTTGAAGGATTTTCTCTAACATTTTATACAGTAAAAATCTTCTGGTGATGAATTCTTTCAGCTGGTCAAGAGCAGACCAGTGTCTGAGCTGATGAACATCATAGGTGGCATCTTTCCAAGGCCTCAGTGCCCTGGGCTGCCTGGCTGTCGGGTGGCTGTGGCTGTATTTCCCATGGTTTGTCTTTTTTTCTTTTTTAGCCTGGCTGCCTGTGCAACAAAATGAATTATCTGAAGCATTTTCACTGATTTATTCCCCCCGGCTCTGTAACTACACAGTTGTCTAAGCTGAAGACATACCATTAATAAAGCTGTCAAGACGTCTCATTACTCCCACTGCATAGGCACTGAGTCTCAGTTTTCCCCATCTGTAAAATGGGAATTTTGGTCCTTTACAGATCTGTTTATGTTTCATAATCTTCTTCCTTATTTTTTTCTGTGTCTCTGCCTCTCCAGCTCTTCCCCTCAGTTAGAATGTCCTGTGTGCATCTGAGTGGCAGACGCAGTGCTGCATGCCACGTTGCGCCCTAATGAGTCTCTAAACATGTCCCTCTCCCCACCCACCCTGCACAAGAGGCTAGTGGAGGGGTTTGAGCCCAAGGCTAGGGCTAATTTGCCGAGTGGCCTTGGTCAGTTGTTTCTTTCTGGGATTCCGTGTTCTCGTCCGTGAAGGGTCATAGGTAAAAGTCGGTTATTCTTTAGAGGACGGACAGAGTCATTGGTTCTGATCCTAGAGTTGAAGGCAGCTGAGCCTTGCTTAGTCTGAGGGGCTTGTCTCTGCCCTTGGGGACCCACCTGTGAGTCTGGCCTCCGGCTACTGTCTGTGCCTCTCGTTCCAATCCTGCCTGGGCCGAGGGTTCTTCAGGGCGGAGCTAACCCTGCCTTCGGTGCTGCCGTCCTGCACTGCGACAACCGTTCAGCCCCACCTAACGGCACCTTTCAGGACACGCAAGGTCACCCATGATGGGACCAAGTGTTTCTTGCCAAGCCCTCCCTGACACGCTCCCCGTTCTTAGCGATTTCAGCCGCAAGACTTGCTCCAGCGAGCAAGTCCTGTGTTCCTCCTTCCCCTGGTGAAAGGTGTCAGAACCAAAACGAAGTCACTAGTGTTAAAAACAAACAAACAAAACGCCCTGACAGAGCCAGGGAAGGCTGTGAAGCCGGGGTTCTCACACTTGTAAGCCTCATAACAAAACTATCACAAAAAGCTCTGCAAAAACCAGAATCTTGTATCGAGGCCGTTGCAACCTTATGCAAAAATACGTCCACAGGGATGTCTGCCCAGCAGATGCCTGTCTAACTTCGAACTGGTGGCCCCTTAATATTCATCCTTGCAGCCAAGGACAGTCATTTTAAAACAATGATGTCATTCTCTTCCCCGTTTTCCCTTTAAAAACCTTTTGTCTTCCTTTACCTTCCTGAGTATGCACAAAGTTTACCTCCTGAATAAATGCCTTATTCTTTTAGAGAGCCTCTCTCTGTTATCTAAGTTGACACCCCCGTGGAGGTCTCATTTCAGAGGACAAATTGCCTTTCCTGCCGCTGGCCCTCAGTCAGAATGACCTGGACCTTCCTGGTGAGTTTTAAGAGTTCTGGACCTCGGAGAACAGAAGCTGAGCTGCTTGTTTCTTCCCTCCCCGAAGACCCTGGGCTACTCACTTCCAACTCCGCCTTCTTCAAGTCCGTGGTTTAATAGTTTCTCTTACAGAAAACAGAAACAGAAACAGAAACAAAATCAATAAAAACCAAGTCCAGTTCCGGCCCACTGGATACCCTGCAGCATTTAAAAAAAAGGTTTTCTAGTTCAAGATAAGAATTGCAAGTATCTGCTAAGTGACATCCATGAGCCTTTTGCTCTATAGAAATGACACCATTCATTCCTCACTATCGCACGGAAAGGAGGTCCCGCATGATTCTGGGCCCAACCAGGAGACAAACCACACCGTAATTTGAACAGCAGAAGTTTGATACAAAACTATTTACTTTAACAGGAGAGTAATTAATTATAGAGTCAAAACAAGAAGAGTACCCCTGGGCTAAGGAAGAGTCTCCAGGGAAGGAGACGTGGGGAAGCGGCCCTCTTCCAAAGGTGGGCTTCAGGTCAACTGGAGAATGAGCACTCGCACCTACCGGCTGGCAGAGAACTTCACTGCCTTGCTCGCTGCGGTTGCCAGGCAAGCAGGAAAGACCCTCTGGAGTTCAGGTAGATTGAGGCTGGTGGCCAGGCTCATGGAGGTTGTCATTATGCTGCTGTGAGCATGAGGCCTGGACCACATGGCAGCTGTGTCGGGGAGGGGTGGCCACCAGTCCTGGGCTGGGGCTGTGGATTGCTGAGTGAGCCTGTGCCCTGGGCCTTCGGCTGGGGCAGAGCATCGCTAGGTGTCTGCACGATGTTGGTTGGTAAACAGGAACAAGAACAAGCCACACACAACCACCAGAAGCAGGAAGAGAGGTCCCCTTACTCCTGCAGTGTCCTTCCAGTGCCCTCTAATGACAAAGCTTAAAAAGTGCTCACAGTGCAGAGTAAGTGCTTGAAGAGGTCGGTGCGTCTCGGTGGAGCAGGCACTGAAGGGCGAGTTTAAGGTGGGAGGCAATACATGGACAGCTGGACGGACACCCCTTTGGTCGCTCAGCTGCCACATGGTTCCACACGTGCTCGATCACCTGTTACACAACAAACTACCCTAAGTCTACCTGACTTCCTTCTTGGAGGTGAAGACATTCTCTCCCTTCCCAGCACCGGGATAGCAGTCCCAGCAGTCACTGTATTCGTCACTGGCTGTATCAACTGCTGCTGAAATTTAGGGATGGTCTCCATCGAATACCCTGTGACCTAAAAACGAAGTTATAAAGTTAACCTCCCCCAACTTATAGTGGAAATAAAAATGGGGAGAGAAGAGAGTAGAAGAAAATGCTTAGCACACACGAAGAAACACATGCATGAAGCTAACAAGGAGAAAATGTGCAGAACTGTCCTTGACTCTGTACCTGGTCCTGCGGTCAGAGTTGACAGCCGGGGCTTCCTTCTGCAACCAGTTGTTCCACATTTCTGCGGCTCTCAGCCACACTTTCAGGTGGCTGGTGTGGCCTAAACCTTCATTTCCTGAGTGACGGAGTCCTCGTTTATCCTGCCTTGTTTGGTGTTTGTAGGTTTTCATTAACCTTTACCACAGGGCATGCAAGTACTCAGGGGGGTGCCGGAGGATTCCCCTGGGTTCCAGACATCGTCCTTCTGGCTTCGGTCATGTAGCAGAGACCGAATTCCCCTCGGTATCAGGATGAATCATTCTAGATATTAGAGTGAGCTTTTCTCGGCCTGTTGGTTCCAAGCACAAGGAGCCCATGGTGGCCAAGTGCAGTGTCATCTTCTAAATCAGTAGCACCTTTGTTGACTTCTCCATTGTGTTTCCCCCTGAGGACTAAACTCAGAAAACCAAACCAGAAGAGCTCCAAGCTGCCGGGATGGGGAGCAAAGACCCCGGGAGTGGGCTGTGTCCCGAGCCGGTGCCCTGGCTGTGGGGGGCAGGGCAGCACCGTACCCCACGATGGCTGGTTCAGGACGCACTCTGCATCCTGCGCGAGAGCATCATCGGTCAGGGTGCTGTCTCCCAATCACGACGCCATTCAGTCTTCAGGAAGCCATTCGGTCTCTCAGTGAGGCCGGCCACTTCCGGGTATGTGGCGGACCAGTTAATCCTTCAGACACAGACACAAGCTGCATCTCCTTTGCTGTGATTTGAGTTCCTTGGTCAGGAGCAGAGCCGTGACGAATGTCGTGATGGCAGGAAGGCGTTCTGGGCATTCACGGAAGATGCTGCAGGAGGAGGCATTGTGGGCAGGGAAGGCAAATGCACATCCGGAACTCGCGTCTGTCACTGTGAGGATGAGTCTCCACCTCCCTGATGAGAGGTCCGGTGTACTCGACCTGCCCAGGTGGCAGGCAGGTCCCTGCAGGGCATGGTGCCGGGGAGGGGATGTGGGGTTTGTCTCTGCTATCGGCGGATGAGGCTCTCAGCAGTGGCATTAGCAGCGTCGGCCTTGCTAAGGGGAGGTCCGGGCTGTTGGCCCATCATAGTCTCCCTCCCTGCCACTGCGGTCACTTTGCTCATGTTTGCATCGCTGCTTTAAGCCGATTCATTGTGGGGTAGTTCGTTATGCAGCAAAAGCTAAATGATACATGTTGGAAGGTGCCTGATGATCAGATGTTTTCTACACTGGGCTGGGAAATATGGAGGCTGTAACAGTGCTTCAGTGCAGGTCTGAAGCCAGATGCCCAGGGTTCAAATCTCAGCTCTGCCACTCACCAACCGTAGGACATTGAACAAGTCACTTGACCCTTCTTACCTCAGTTTCCTCATCTGCTAATTGCGGACGATGTTAGAATCTATGATTCTGGGATAGAGGAAGAATGAAGTGAACACACAAATATAAACATCTTAGAATGGTGCTTGGCCCATAGTAAGTGCTCAGGAAATGCTGGCCACTAGTTGTCAACCGCATACTGCGGGTCCCGCTCGCTCTATCTGTGGACCTCCGGGGCTCTGGCCCACATGGGCTGACTCAGACCCCCAGGGCTCGTTGCGGAGTTTGTCCATGACTCTAACGCTGGGGTGAGTGCTCCTGCCGGGCCGTGCCCTGGGCCTAACTGGACCTCTGACCCTGGCCCTGGCCTGCCTGAACCTACCCAGCTGTGCCACAGCTGCGGTGTGGCAGGGTCTCCTCTCACACAGCTGAGACCCTTGATTTGAAGAGAAACATCTGCCACGCGTGGGTGGCTCCCGGGCAGCACGGAATTCCACGTGCAGCTAGGCAGTGACCGTACTGCTGGCTGCTTCTCTAAACACCTGGAGCCTTTGGGTAATGACCAACCTTAAAACAATGTCAAAGGAATTAGAGATGAAATTAGCGGTGACTACCACAGGCTGTTTGGCTTTATGAGAAGTTAACAAAGCGTCGAGCCAACTGCTGGAGCGGGGCCTCCTACCTGCTCCGAGACGGGCGTGGGGCCCCTTTGTGTTCCTGTCCCTCTAGCCTCAGAGCTCGGGGCTCCCGGTTACGGTGGGCCTGAGGGTGCCCTCCCTGGGGGGCCTGAGAAAGGGGGTCTCCAGGTGGGGCCGAGGTGAACGGTGTAGGGATCGGGATGTGATTACCTCCTAACGAAGCCATGAGGAAAACTAATATTCTCGCCATTTTACAAGACCAGGAAAGTGCAGCTCAGAGAAGCGAGACACCTGCCCAAGGTCACAGGGGTCGGCAGTTCTGACCAGGGTCGCCTCTGCGCCGGGCACTTTCCCCGTGATCTCATTTAGCTCTCACCCAGCACTAGACCGGCGCTGCTGCTCTTGCGGCACAGATGCTGGAGCGCAGGTCCGGGAGGGCGGAATTGAGTCCCCGCCTCTCTAACCCCAGTGTTCCCACCACTGACACCTCTTCCCGAGTGTGTGTGTGTGGACTGCCGTGAAGCCTCACTTCTTGAAGGCCCAGGGGAGCCTCAGGCCAAATGGGCTCAGAGCAGGCTGCGGGGCCCCCCTCTGGTCCCAGCGAAGCGTGGAAGGGGCCTGGGAGGCTCGGACCTGACCCAGGTCTGCAGACGAAGGTGGGCAGGGGTTGCAGGGGAGATCTAGAGACTCCCGCACGGAGGCAGCTCCCTGCACCCCCTCTGTGTGCAGATGTCCTGACAAATCGAGTCTCCTTGCGGTGCTGATGTTGACAGCCCCCTCCCTGGCTCACCCCCCGATAGCCATCTTGATTCCATGCTTACTCGAGAGGACTCCCAGCACAGGGCAGAACTGCACGCCCCTAACCCTTTTGGTCCTCAGGGCCCATCTGGAAAGTGACAGCGTTTATGGGCAGGCTGCCACCTGTGTGGGGACTTCCAGGCAGGAGCTCTGGCTCCCCAGCCCCACCCCACCCCAGCCCCGCTGGTAGCTCTGGGGACTGACCCTCACGTGACCACCCACTTCAGCACAGGCTGGAGGCTCCAGGTGGACGTGGGGAGGGTGGGTGATGGGCAGTCTGGCTGGGCTGCCTCCTGGGCCTGGGGTGCATGCTCTGGGGACCGTATTCACCTTGGGGCCCCCTCTGCAGCCCGGACCTGGCCAAGAGGCACAGGCAGATCCTCCTGCAAGTGGCTCAGGGCCATTTGGGCAGAGAGCTCTGGGGTCCTGCAGTGAGGTCTAAAGGGGGCCACAGTTCAGCCTGGCCCTTCCCTTTGGCCCTGCAGAAGCCTCACCCTTGGGGCAGAGCATGGTGGAAGAGCCCAGTCGGGGCTCCTCTAAAGCACAGTGGCCTCTGGTTACCTGTTTAAGGGTCAATATGCCATAAATATATGTCACCTCCCTTCCCCAACCCCTGCTATAGCTCAAAGACCAAAACAAGCCCACCCAGGGGCGCCCCCTGCCGGAGCTGCCCACCCCCCGCCCCCTCCTTCTGCTCAGCCCCCCAGCGCTCCCCTCCTCTCTAGTCTGCTGGGCTCTGCTCAAGGGGGAGTGCGGCCGATGGAACTTAATGGAATCCTCTGAAAATGAGTTTCCTGCGTGTCAACCCCACATCCCACACTGCCGACTCCCTGAGCGTTTTATGGCAGGGCAGACGGGAAAGAAAAAAGCCCAGACTTACATTTATTGAGATAAATATTGAGAGTCTGAGAGGCCAAAATGTTACAAATGCATCTGCTGCTGCGGTTGACACTGGGCACGCCGCCTGGCAAGTCGAGTTTTCGTATCTCCCTGGAAGTGTCTCTGCAGAGAGGGGGGCTCCATTCCCCACCTCCTCCGGTGGCGTTCAGGCTGCAGGACAGTCTCTGACCCTTGTTCACCTGCGGTCGCACCGATTCCACACAAGGCACCTCGTACCACCTGCAGGTTCTGTGGCCGGGGGCAGTTCACGCAGGCCAGAGCCGATCTCTTTCTGTTCTCACACGCGGGAGAAGGTTGTGAGAGCCTCGTGCGGTCAGGGCCTTTTACCTGCTCTCTCCCTGAGCATCGCTGGACTCTATACTCGGCACAGAGAATGGGTCAGCCACCCAGATGCAGTCAGAACCTGCCCTGAGAGGCTGAGGGGGAGACCTTGGTGACAAGAGGGAAATGCAGGGGGCTGGGACCAAACCCCAGCTGGCGGATTTCAGGGGAGGTTTCCCGAGGGGGTGCAGACCCGAGACGAGGATGCACAGGCAGTGGCCAGGTGAAGGTGGAAAGAGCGTCCTGGCCAGAGGGAATAGCATTGCAAAGGGCTGGCGGCAAGAGGGAATTTCGAAAGCTCAGGGCACAGAAAACAGGTCAGAGGGGACTTTTGCCAAGGTCACAAGGCTAGAAAGGGCCAATCCAGGGTCCTAACTCAGGCTGAGCTGCTGCAGGTACAGGGCTCTCCACCCCTGGGATGGATGAGTCGGTCTCTGCAGCACACTCTGAGAAGAGAGGGAAGAGAGTGTCCTGGGGGTGCCCTGGAAGCCGTCATAGGGGATGTGGCCAAGGACAGGGTCAGCCTGGAGGCAGCCCCAGACCCTCACTGCTCCCTGAGTGCCAGCCCAGAGACCCAGAGCTTCCTTGCGCGGGGTGGGAGGCAGGTCGAACTGGGCTGGGCTCTGTACAACTCTCCCTCCCCAGGGGCTGCTTCCGGGTAGCCCGTATCAGACCCTAATGTCAGGAGGCCTCTGATCGTGAGCAGAGTTTGTGGCAATCACATCTGCTGAAAAAGGGGCCCGGCTTCTAAGGTTGCAATGGATGCAAGGGAGAAATAGTGCTTTTGTGGTTTTAAAAAGCTCCCCAAATATCCAGCAGTTACAGTGTGCTGGATTCTCTGCTAAGAACTGGACATGGATCACTTCACTGTGTCCTCATAGCAGTTCCATGAGGGACACATCAGTAGTCCCTTGTTACAAGTGAGAAATCTGGGATTCAGGGACAAAAGTGCCTTGCTCAGTGTCACCCAGCTCAAGGCTGGCTCTGCTGCTCCTGCTTCTAACTCAGTCACTCTTGCGTCTCCCGTAATAGGGGACAGACTATCTGGGGTCTCCAGAGGCAGTTTCTCAACATGACAACCACTGCCCAGAGAGGAGGCGCTTCCACGGAAAGGTCAAAACTGGAAATGGGACTCCGAGACAACAAATGCATTCATATCTACTCATGCCACAGAGGTTTATTGAGCACCTACTATGTGTCCAGGTCCTGTGCTGGGCCCTGGGGACATGGGTGTAGAATAGATTCAGCCCCTGCCCTTGAGGGGCTCGTGTCCATCTGCCATGTCTAAGGAAGAGGAGACTGACCCGGAAGATGTGGTCAGTCTGGTCACTAAAGAGGATTCTTTGCTCCATTCAACACACATTCATTGAGCACCTACTATATGCCAGGCTCTGTGTGAGGCCCTGGGGATATAGCAAGTGGACAAGATAGACGCAGTCTCTGCTCATGGGAAGACAGTCATCCAACCATTACAGGAAACAATCAAGGCAAGTTCAGATGGTGACAAGTGTCGTGAAGACCGCAAAACGGGGGGATGGGTTGGGGAGGACTGGCTGGGTGGGAAGGGGCGCTCCATTGGGCCCCACAGGAGCTTAGAGGAGGAAGCTCTCGCCTTCTCCAAGGCACCTGGAGGGGAGATGGGACCTGGGTAGAATTGGGAGTTTCTGTTCTGGCAGGCGAGAGTCCCGGGGGTCTCTCTCACATCCTCAAAGCTCACCCTGCAATTTGCAGGTGGGGACATTGGAGATCAGAGGGGTCATTTAGGGTTCCTGGGACCCCACATTGAGTCAGCCGCAGCACTGTGGGCCCCATCACTCCACTACCATCTCTCTGCAGGGAGCGGCCCAGAGACTCAAACCTCTTCCCCCAGCCCCTGCCGGAGCAGGGACCTCCCCGGGTGCCATGTGCTCAGCTGCTTGAAGCCTCATCATTGTCCTGGACTTCCAGACCCTTCCATCAAGCACCTCCCCGCCAGCCCATCGAGGCCTTGATGTTCCCTCTGAGAGTCCGTGTGGCTGCCTCTGGAGGCATTCCGACCCCTTCACACTCCCCACCCCACCCCAGGGCAGGCAGGACGTGGGTCTCTCCCTGCGCCTGGTGCCCTGACGTGCCCCTTCCCCACAGCCGCACTGGTCCTGCCTTACTGTCTGCCGACTCCCGAGTGCCCCAGGCGTCAGGGGCAGAGGCGTCGGGTTTACACTAAAGGGATTTTTTTTTCAAGGTTCAGATATTTAACATTTTATGCCTCAGTGTACCCATCTGTAAAAGGGGATAATGAGCATACTTCCCCACAGGGCTGCTGGAATATTCGATGGGACAATCCACTTAAAGCTCTCGGAGAGCGCCTGGCACAAACCCTCCCTCCCTCCCTTGGTGTCACGTTCCCACCGCCTCCCCCCACCCTCACCTCTGCTCACTCATTCGCCCGGTCATCCACCCAGCGAGTGCTTACTGATACCTGCTCTGTGCCAGGCCCTGGGCTGGGCCTTGGGAACAAGGTGACGCAGCCCAAGCAGCCCCCAGTCTGTGGGGGAGGTCGGCATTCCCAGAGATGCCCCCCCAGGCCACCCGCCCCTCCGCTGCCCACCGTGCACTCCACTCGGGCTGGGTCTTAGCCTGCGCCTGAGGGCTCAGCGCCTGCGTGTCTGGAACTCGGCTTCTCCGTCACTCTCCAGAAGCTCCTTCGTTTGTTTCTTCATTCACTCATTTCTTGATTTGTTCATCAAATGTCTGTTGAGCCTGTCTTTGTGCCAGGTGCCATTCTAGGCCCGTGGACACAGCCGTGAACAAGACAGCCAAGGTCCCTGTCCTTGTGGAGCCCACAGGGGGTGAGACAGATGACTACATGACAGGTCAGACAGTGGGGGTTTGGGAGGCACCAGGAGCCCCACCCTATGGCTGGCTGTCCTCAGTTCACACTTCCCTCCGCGTGCAGGGCCGGTGCTGGGAAGTGGCTCCCAGCCAGGGACGACATTGCCCAGCCCCCTGCATCTAGGTGGGACCACAGGACAGTTCTGGCCAGTGGAATGTGGGCGGAAACGTGGACCTCTCTGGCCGAGGAGGTTAATCATCTGGGC
>CAUYSK010119083.1:0-10717 GCA_963575035.1 Avahi laniger | reverse complement strand
GCGCAAGGGGCTGGGGGATGGGAAACATCCCCCTGGTGCATGGAATCTTCTGGAAAGGGCCTATCAGAATCACCTGGGTGTAATCCTAGCACTCGGGGAGGCCAGGGTAGGAGGATTGCTCGAGGCCAGGAGTTTGAGACTAGCCTCAACAAAAGCGATAGCTCATCTCTACTAAAAATAGAAAAAATTAGCTGAGCATGGTGGCGCTTGCCTGTAGTCCCAGCTAATCGGGAGGCTGAGGCAGGAGGACGGCTTGAGCCCGGGATTTTGAGGTTGTAGTGAGCTACGATGATGCCACTGCACTGCAGCCTGCGTGACGGAGCAAGACTCTGTCTCAAAAAAAAAAAAAAAAAAAAATCATGTTGTTTGGGAATTGTTGGGTTCTTAAAACTGAGTTGATGTCTGTCATTAGTTTTGGAGAGTTCTTGGCTATTATCTTTTCAAATACTGGCTCCGCTCCAATATCTTTCCTCCCTCTTTCTGGATGTCAATTAAATGTATTTTAGACCCTTTAAACACATCTTCTTTTTCATATTTCCTTTTTTTTTTAACTTTTCGAGCTGAGTTCTGGATAGTTTTTTTTTGACCTGTCTTCCAGTTCACTAATTCTCACTTCAGCTGAGATAATCGGCTGTTAAGGCGGCCACTGGGTTTTTCACTTCAATGACAGTATGTCTCAGTTTGAGAATTTCTATTTGACTCTTTTAAAAATCTTTTCTGTCATCTTCTATAGTTTCCAGCTTCCTGTCAAAACTGTCAAGTGTGGCTTTTATGTTTCTGAATATAGTAAACAGAGTTGTTTGATATTCTGTATCTAAGCATTCTCATTGCTACAGTTTTTGTGAGCCTATCTCCATTCTTGTCTGTTCCTGCTCTTGTTTTTTGTTTTGTTTTTGTTTTTGAGACAGGGTCTCACTCTGGCTCTCAGGCTGGAGCACAGTGGTACGATCATAGCTCACTGCAGCCTCAAACTTCTGGGCTCAAGTGATCTTCCTGCCTCAGCCTCCTGAGTAGCTGGGACGACAGATGTGCACCACCATGCCTGGCTAATTTTTAAAAATTTTTTGTAGAGAATTCTACAAAAAATAGAATGTTGTCGCTATGTTGTCCAGGCTGGCCTTGAACTCCTGGCCTCGAGTAATCCTCTTACCTCGGCCTCCCAAAGTACTGGGATTACAGGGGTGAACCAACATGCCCAGCCTGTTCCTACTATTTTTGTTCATAATATTCTGTTTTCTTGAGGTACCTCTTAGGTGGTATCAGTCATTGCATATATATGAATATATGTATATATATATATATATATATACGAATAACGGTTGACTCTTCTTCCAGAGATGTTTTTCACTGTGTCTGTAAGGGTGTAGGGCACTACCAGTCTAGAACCACTTTAATCCAAGTTCAAAGCTTCAGATTTCTTGGACTGCATGGACAATCTGAACTTGTCCATAAGCCTGAGGCTATATACTTCCCTTCTCCCCACATCCTGAGGACCCGGTTTGTAATGGGGAGTGGTTTATCTGAATCCCCAGTTTTGGCCTTTGAATTTTGTTCCTCTGCTCCATGCAACTATGGAAGGAATAGCTCACTTTCAAAGTCGTTTTTTTCCAGACTGACAAATGCCTTAGAATAAAAGCTTTGTGGGCTGGCTTTGTCCTCGCTTCAATTTTGGCAGATGTTCCTTCACTACTTTATTATCACTTTGATGCTTTTAAGAAAATTAAACAAATATTTCATCCAGCTTTTTAAGTTGTCTTTGGTAGGAAGGTTGATCTCAATTACCGAATATGCCGTTGCCAAAGCATAAGTGCCGGGTGGCCTAGGCGCAAATCCTGGGTCTATCATTTCTAGCTGATGTGCACATTAAACCCTACCTGCTTGATGGTGTGACTGTGAATTTATAAGTGAACGTTCTTTGTCAAGTGGTATAGTAACATTTTTGTTCATTGTTTGTGTCCCACACTAGACTGTCAGTTCCAGGAAGATGGCAAATTTATTTTTTTCACTGCGGTTTCCCCAACAATGCCTGGTACATAGTAGATGCTCAATAAACATGGGGTCTGAAGAAGGGTTACTTTGTAAAGATAACCAAGTACTTAAACAAAGCATATGTATTTAAAAATGAAAACTTACTGTATAACTGCCTTCTTGGGAGTCAAAATGAAATCTTAATAGCAGCATCTAGGCCAGGCACGGTGGTGTGTGCCTGCAGTCAGGTTGTAGAGAGCTGTGATCATGCCAGCCTGGATGACAGAGCGAGACCCCATGTCTAAAAAACAAAATAAAAATAAAAATAAATAGCTGCATCTACTGTTTAGATGATCCTATTCCCCTTTATAAATTTATGAACCTGGTTGTTAGAGCCATACAATCATTGTTATTTTGTTTTAGTTTTCACTTGATATTATTTTGAATAGACTCTTCACCTTAAGTGAAAGTCTGATATTTAATTTCTTTGTGGAAACATAATCTTGACCTGTTGGATATCTGGGCTGTTTCCAGTTTTGGGCTATTATGGATGATGCTGGCTTCTTTGCTGATGACAGTGAAAATGGTAAAATGTGTCTATTGTCAAACTGTGACACTGTGCTCAGGCTCATTTCAGAAGCGTGTCTGTCTTTCAGAGCTGGGAGTCTGGCATCCTCTAGAGTCTAAATAAAATCAACAAACATCGATTCCTGAGTCTCCCAGGTGAAAAACTCAAGCTACTTCCAAAGGAGACCAAGGAAGGAAGATGTTCAATATGAAATTCAGGGTCACTGTCGAATCTCACTGATTAAACTTTTATATTTCCTTTAACCAAAATTATTTTAATGAATTCTCTATCAGTCATTGCCAGAGGTACACCTTTTTAAAAGCCAAAGAGCGATTTAGAAATGGCAAGGTGGTTTACCTTGGGCATAGACACTGGGAAGCTGTCTGACTCATTCCATGCTCTTCTGCAGCTTTTTGGACAAAGACTTAAAATAATTTTAAAATCAGAACAACTAACTAATCCAAGTATGTTTTTATTTAATGATCAAATAAAGATGATCAAATGATTCCATTTTGCAAGCAGAAAAGTCACGACAGCAACAATAGCTACTATTTATTGACTTCCTTTGGTTTAGATGCTCAACAGTCACTCATTGGCTAACGTTCCTAGAATAATCCCGAAAAGTAGATGCAGATGCTCCTTGACTTACGATGGGGTTCTGTCCCGATAAACCCGTTGTAAGTTGAAAATATCTAAAGTCAAAAATGCATTTAATACACCTAACCCGCCAAACATCATAACTTAGCCTAGCCTACCTTAAACATTGTAAGAACACGTGGGCAAAATCACTTAATACAAGCCTATTTTATAATAAAATATAGAATATCTCATACAATTTATTGAATACTGTACTTAATTTATTGAATTCTAAAAACAGAATGATTGGGTACTCAAAGTATGATTTCTACTGAATGTGTATTGCTTTCACACCATCATAAAGTCAAAAAATTATAAGTCGAACCATTGCACATTGGGGGCCATCTGTACTGCTATTACTACCATTTTCCAGATGAGGAAACCGAGGCTGAGAGGAATTATGCAACTTGGTCAAGGTCACAAAGCTAGAGAATGTCGGAGGCAAACCAATGGTGCTTAATTCACTGCTTGCTGCTCTCTGATTTTCCATGACCACTGAAAGGGGAAAATGATATTTCTGTGTGGTGTGAGTGTGAACCAAATTCATTAAGTGTTTACTTAGGAGCCAGTGGTGTTGGCCCCAGGGCTGTGGGTAAGGCGTCTTAAAAGGTGACAAGCAGCCATAGGACACGGATCAATAAGCCATGCATCCGCCTTTTTGGGCTCAGTGAAGAGGCTGGACGTTATGCACACAGAAATGAGCAACTCACGCGGCAAAGGAATGGCAGGATCTGTGATTGTGGTGGCCGTGCAGGGGGCAGAGGCTGGGCTGGGCTGAGGACTAGAAGCCCTTGCCTAACCCATCCTTCTCTCATGAGATCAGAAAACTAAAAGCTCTTTTTCACAGATACAAAAGCTGAGACAGCGTCTCTCTTGCACACAGGCTATCGATTTGAATTGGCATCCAAAGCCAAATTTGATGTGTTTGGATTTTCCTGAGTATACAGGAATCGGGTAAACCTGCGATCTGGGGTTGGAAAATAAGAGGCGGGACAGCACTCTTGGCCGGCACCCATCTGCCCTTCGTCCCACCGCCACATGTCATTTTTGGGGAAGATGGAGGGAAGGACGAGATGGCAGATGGAGGAAGAAAGAGAACACTCCGAAACCCTCCTTCCTCCTGGCTTGCTTCTGGATCGAACTGGGGCCCACAGCCCTGCGACGCTGTGAACCTGTGAGCATTCCGATTTCTGGAAAGAGCTGTGTGCACAGGGCCTGACCGGCTCAAACCGAAACTTTGGGCTTTAGGGAGGCACAGCTACAAAAACAGTTGAAGTTGGCATGTCTTGTCCAAGGGTACATATCACGCCAGAAATAGAAGTGGGCTCTGGCCTGCCCGTCTGGGGCCGCGCTGCCTCATCGTGGGGACTGCCTGCGTGAGTCACAGATTTCTCCGGTGCAGGGAAGCAACTCACCATCTCTTCATAACCCTCAGTAACGGGGTTGAGGGAAAGAGAGAAGTTTTTGTTCATGATCTCATTCCAATCAGAATGTATCCAGACGCCCAAATATTTGATTTGAGCCTGGTTGCTAAGAGACCTCCCACTGGGACACAGCTGCCTGCGGGCAGGAGGGCGGTATTGGCGTGGCTTCAGATTTCTGCCAATTTGTTTTGAAACCAGAAAACCTGGAACCTTGGCCTCCCCAAGGCAACCACGGGGAGAGGAGACGTATGAGTCAGGCAAGCAACAGAGGGAAAACTCCCCCTGACCCTCTGCCAGGGAGCCGTAGGAGGGTTTGGGGTAGAATTATGACACTGTGATTGTTTACTTAATGGCACATATGCTGGTAGATTAATGAAGAAGAAATTGGAGACTTGTGCTTAGAAATGCAGGTGACATCTTGAAGCAAACTCAGGGATTCCAGAACAACGCTGGATTTCTGAGTTGTAATTGGGCGTTAGGAAGGCTGCCCTGATTCAAAATCAGAACCACGCGCCCAGCGTCTTGGGGTTTAATTGCTTGGTGACTTAAACCCCTTAGGGAAATGGCACGAGCGACACTGTCACAGATAAGCACGTGCAGGGTCAGTGCGCGCGGGAGAGTTGGGGAAACCTGCTTCCAGCTTCTCGTTTCTCAGCAGAAGGCAGACAGCCGAGGAAGGTGGCAGGCTTAGACTCCGTGTTGCCCCCGTGGTCACCGGCGCTTTTCCTCCCAGCAGCAGCAGAGCAGACCTTCTTGGCACGACCTCCGCCCCCGGGGCCATTCTCAGGGCCAGATAGGACCAGATATACGAGAACCAGATATACAAGCCTTGAACTTTTCCCAGGGTATTTTGTTACTGAATTTGGCTTTAGTACTTATTTATGTAATGAAGGTATTTATGTGAAAGACCCAGGTTTTGCTGTCAGGACTTTGGGTGAGATTTATAATGTGATGCAAAATTTAAAGGTCACAGATGGTTACCCTTGGTTTTTGCCCAAAGCCCTTGTATTAGGGGGTCTCCAGAGAAACAGTCACAATGGGATATATGTGTGTGTGTGTGTGTGTGTGTGTGTATGTATACACACACACGCACACACATATATATAGAGAGAGGTTTGTTTCTGTTAGGAGAAGTTGTCTCATGTGATCATAGAGACTGAGAAGTCCCACGATCTGCTGTCAGCGGGCTGGAGACCCAGGAAAGCTAGTGGTGTGTTCAAGTCCAAGTCTGAAAGCCTGAGAACTAGGGGAGCCAATGATGTCAATCCCAGTCCAAGAGCAGGAGAAGATCCACGTCCCAGCTCAAGCAATCAGGCAGGAAGGGAAAAGGAACAAAACCCTGTTCCTCTGCCTTCTGTTCCAGTCAGGCCTCAGTGGACCGAGTGAGGTCCACCCACCATGGGAAGGCCGCCCGCCTCGCTGAGAGCCCACGGTGCAGTCAAGCTGACTCAGAACGTGAAGCCCCCCAGCCTTCCCGGCCACCACGTCCTGGGAAGCAGCACAGCACGATGGAGTCTGCTTTCGGATAGAAACTCAGCGCAGGCTTCACTCCCCTCTGCTGACCGTGTGGTCCTGGGGAAGTTCTGACACCTCGGTTTCTTCATCTGTCAAAAGCCATCTTGAGAGAAGTATTTGCTGGGTTTGAGAATAGTGGGTAGCAGTTTGGTGCTTGGAAGAAAATCGACGGAGAATAGGAGGGAACTTTAAATTCATTTTGGAAACAGGAGAGCAAAGATACGGGCCTGGGGCCCAGCACCGTGTTGGGCACACAGGACAACCGCTAAGTCCTTCTGGATTTGCTGAGAGGCTCAAACCAAGTTTGCTTGACCGGAAAAGATGAGACACAAGATATGTGCCCAGTTCCACGAACAGAGGACGTTAGAAACCAGAAACGAACAGTTTGAACGCAATGTGGGGGTTGATGGAATTAACCGATGCGTCACGCAAGTGGGTCTCTTGGTTCCAGAAGGCATCAGATCAGCAGGCAATATCATTTCCATCTTGCAGATTAGGGAAAAGACATCCTTAAAAAGTAAAATATACTAAATCCAGGGAAAATACCCTTCAGTCAAGCAAATTTTTGCTGGTAAATCCATGTGCCGAAGAAACCTGCAAGAGATATTAAAATCTGTCACTCACCACCCCTAACCTTGTGTAAAATATACCACGTCATCCAAGGGACCGATGATTTGTTTCCACGAAAGAAGCTATGATGTCATAGTGTCGCATGATACTGCTGTCACAAGATCCATCAAGCGCCTGACTCTCTTTTTTTTTTCTGCATTTGAAAGTCTCTTTTTTTGATTATAAATATCCTTGCTACTGAGGGCCACTGGCAGGGAAGAGAAGAGCGCCACTCCAACCAAGATAAATGAGCAGAAGGACGGCCACGTTCTGCATGGAGATCTTGAATATTCTGCGAGGCTATTCAGCCAAAATCTGTCTCTTAGTTTTTCAGTAATGATAGATGACAAAGCCGAGGGTAAAAATAAACCCACTTGCAGTGTTGTTTCTGGCTGGTTCAGCGGGAAGCAGCATCGTGAACCTTCGGGGGACTGGGGAGGTGTTTGAGACCTGGAAACCTGGAACTCTGCAGGGGGGCCGGGTGGGGAAGGCCACAGGGCTACAGAGTCACCCTGGGCTAAGTTCCTCTTTATTGCTCTGTTTTCTTAGTTCCTGTGTAAATTTAATTAGGAGAAGGGCTCTCCGCAAGGCTGGTAATTTAAACATCTCTTGTAAATGTATCAGTTCCAGGCCAGCGGTTGCATTCGGTAGAGGACCTGCGTCTCCTCGCGGGGGTAGCTGTCGTCCCATTGTCCCCCAGACTGGCTTATGTCCATCTGAGGTGTAAATTCCACGAACCCCTCAATCTGTGAGCCTGGAAAAAGCAGACCAGGACTGGTGAGAAGCACTTCACTGAATTTTTGTCCAGTAACATTTTGGGTCGATATTTTTCTCCACTGATCCTCCATTTTTAGAAACATATGGCCCAGTCGTGGTACTTTGTTAAGTTGAAAGAGAATGTCTTTTTTTTTTTTTTAAATTAAAAAACTATAAGTCATTTGCCTTTATAAAAATATTGGTCTTCACTTAGAGGTCTATGGTTTAAAATAAAAAGCTGCTATATGTTTCCAGTGATAGATTTTTAAAGTTTTGGTTTAGAAGAGTTACTGCCTGAGGTGCCAAGGCACTCTTAGGGAATCATGTATTGGCAGGGTCTTGCTAACTGGTAGGTGTTCTTCAGCTAGAAAACCCCTGTTGGAAGTGAGAATCACGTGACATTCCGAGATTATTTACATCTAATATAAAATGCACCCACCTAGTGGAAGTCTTGTGGGTGGATGTGTGTTTAGTAGGATAGTTTTTCTTTTGAAATCATTCGTTTTATAATCCAAGCAAAAAACAAAGAGCCAGATGTGACAGCTATTAAAAAAAAGATACATACTATTAATACCTTCTGTTTATCTGCTGCCTTTCTTCGGAGAAGTCCAGTGTTTTGCAGATGTCATCTCACCCCCCTGTGTGTGTTGGCCCCGGTTGGAGAAAGGGCTGGAAAACACCTGAAGTCAGGGAGTGTTTTAGATCTCAGATGAGACACAGCGCCTTGCCCTGGGTTGCAGCCTGTGTACGTGCACCGATATTGGGACACAGCGAGATGCCTTTCACCTAAGTCACGTTAAAAAACCAAACCAAACCAAACCCCTCTCTTGCACCCACTTGGTTGTTTCGCTACAGCCCTAAGGCAAAAGCCTGAACAAGCAAACAGCTCTCCCCACAATGACTGACACAATCACTTGTTGGCTTGTTTCCTGCGCGAGGCTGTCTGCGAAGTTCCTTATGCATGGTGTACACACCCACTCACACGATTCCAGGGACATAGCTCTATCGAACTGGAGTTAGGATTCTTGAACTCACCCTGACTGTCTCTGAGACTTTAATGCCTTAGGGATGCCCTATAGTAGACTGCGTTGCAGAATCCTGGCTGATTAGACCAACTCTGGCAAATCCTTAGGACTCCAGGATTTCTTAATGACTGGGAATTGGAATCCATTAGTAACATCTAAGGCAGGAAGGTAGGGAGCAATGTCGCACTTTTCTCCAGACTCTATGCTGGTTTGAATTCCTTCAAAGGTGTACAGTATTCTACTGTGTGATTAAGGCTGTCCCCACGAGGATTAGAAAAGCAACTGCAAGCCCCTACACTTCTGATGGGTGACAGAGCTGAAATGGAGGGTGAGGTGTGGCTGTTTTCAACTCGTCACCATCGTTGAGGCACAAAGGGAGGCCACTCGAGGCCTTTCACAAATAGATCCTCCCTCAAGTTTTTTCCAGCCTCCCGGGCGGCTGCTTCCCCCTCCCATGTTCACTGCACTGGAACCTTGATATACAACCACCACTTCCTGAGCACAGAGCCTCAGGTGGCACCTTTGTGGCAGTCCTTAGTGACGTTCGCCTAATACTTCTGGCTACCAACTTCTGTGTATGTGACGGGATTGCATTTTTTGGCCCCTTCGTGGTTGGGTGGGGCTGCGCCCTGGATCTGACCTATAACTAGTGAATGGAAGTGATGTCTGTCACTTCCCGGGTAGGGCAATTACATGCTGAGGCAAGAGCGGGATTGAGTTCCCTCTGCCATAGCGACCAGCGAAGTGAGTTCAAGATGGCGCTGCTCCGCAGGCAGGTCCCCAGCCAATTTGCGATGCAGGTGGGAAGCAAATCTTTGGTATGATAAGCCACTAAGATTTTGGGATTGGAACCAAACCTAGACTATTCTGAGGGATAGACCTTTCTGTGATGTTTTGTACCTTCGCATGAGCCCTTCTGCTTGAAATCCACACCCTCCCTTCTTTCTTTCCTTGGCAAATTCTTAGCGATCCTTCCAGATCCAGTTTACAGGTGATGCCTTCTGTGAATCCTCTTCTCACACCTCCAGGAAGTTGGCCTTCTCTAATCTGTGCTTCCCCTCCGCTCTCTGCAAACTTCCATCACAGCCTTACTTATCTTTTATTCTTGCTATTTACAAGTATACTTTCCTTTTTTAGATGTTGACCATCTTGAGGGCAGGAAACGTGCTTCATTCATTTTTCCATCCACAGTGTCTATGTCAAAGTACAAGCTCAACAAGCGTCCCGTAGAGAAATTAAGGCACTCACAGGGGTTGAGGAATATGGTTAAGGTCAGCCCATCAGTGTTGGAAGCATAGTCCAGAAGCCCCGGCACATACCAGCACAGGTAATTTACCAAATATTCGAAGGTATTTAAGATTGACTTTGTGCCTGGCTTCAACAGTATTTGTCTATAGTTCAAATAATTAAAAAGAAAGAAAGAAAGAATATCTTACAATTAGGCTTCTCTCTTCTGACAATTGCACCATTTTTATAGGAAAGAATTTTAAAAAAAAAAAAAGATACAAGATTTTGGAGAAAATATTTATGAGCAATTTTTTTTGAGGCCATTGTGGTTGTTTAGGCCTGGCTATGCTTATCTGAAGAAGCATATTTGTGTATTTAATGACCTTAGTTTTCGTAAATGCATTTATGCACATCATCAAATATACCTTCCTGAGTTGTTTGAAATATATTATTAAGATCCAATATACATTGATAAGACTCTATTTCAATGTCTGTTGTAGGTGAAGTACAATTCAGTTCAGCGTAGAAAATTAGGGGAGATCCCATTTTTGTCTAGGGCTAGCTCCTCACAGAAGAAGCAACGTATCTACTGGTATGGTGTCCTTAATTTTATAAATGCATCTGTGCATATTATGACATTTGTCCCATTGAGCTGTTAAGAATAGATTCTTAATTCTAATATGAGCTGACAAGATTGTGTTTCAATGTCGGTAGAAGCAGCAAAACGTAGGTCTGAGAGAAAGTCAGGAAAGGTCTGTATTAAGGTCAGGCCTAGGGTAGACAGACACAGGTTAATGCCTTCTACATAAATATCTAAGAGGGAGTGTTCATTGAAAAGTCCCTTGAGGTTTGAAAAAAGTGAAACTAAAAAAATGGTTTGGATAATGAAAATATATACATTTGGGGATTTAGCAGTCATTTGAGTCTCTTATTTTGGTTTTGAACAACTCTATGCATTCTCTTCTTTTTCTTTCTTTTTTTTTTTTTTT
>CAUYSK010119079.1:0-10850 GCA_963575035.1 Avahi laniger | reverse complement strand
GTCAGCCTAGCACACAGCAACCTCAAACTCCTGGGCTCAAGGGATCCTCCTGCTTCAGCCTCCCAAGTAGCTGGGACTACAGGCATGCGCCACCATGCCCGGCTAATTTTTTCTATATATTTTTAGTTGTCCAATTAATTTCTTTCATTTTTAGTAGAGACGGAGTCTCACTCTTGCTCAGGCTGGTCAAACTCCTGAGCTCAAACAATCCGCCCGCCTCAGCCTCCCAGAGAGCTAGGATTACAGGTGTGAGCCACCGCGCCCGGCAATAGAAGTTATTTTTTTTTTCTCACCGTTTTTTTGGTAGTTCTTGCTTCACCAAATTGTCTGGGACCTAGAGTCCTTCTATCTTGTTGCTCTAACATTCCTGGAGTGTCATCCACATGGTCGCAGAGGGCTAACCACCAGGTCTACACCCAGCCAATGGGAAAGGAAAGGGGGAGGAGGAGGCCATCGCTTTATAAAAATGTATCGCCTTTAAGAGAATAACCTGAAAATTGACCACATCGTTTTCCTCATGTCCCATTGGTCAGAACATAATCACAGGGCCACATCTAGTTGCCTATTCAGAAATGTGATTTTTACGTGGGTCATCATGTACTCAGCTAAAAATTCTATTAGTATGACAGAAGTGGAGAATGGGTATTGAAGGACTAACAGTCTTTGCTACAGACCTGAATAATGACAAGGAGCCTGAGGAAGAACATCTCAGGCAACAGCATTCCAAGCAGAAAGAATAGAATTTCAAAGACCCTGGGCAGAGGTGGGTTTTCCATTAAGATAAATGAGGCTTAAGCATCAGGGCATCTCACTTGCAGGGTCTCATTCAACACCCTGCATTTAATTTTACATAATTGTACCTAAATTGAATAAGCTTCAAGCCCTACAAAACTTTATCAGACCCTGGCCCTGAGGAAGGAAAGTGGTTGGTATATTAGGAATTGAAAGAAGGTCAGTATGTATGGAGCAGAATGAACAAGAGGCGGAATAGAACTGGATGAAATTGGGCAGGTACGTAGGGAATAGCTTATATAGAACATCGTATGGAGAGAATGTTAGATTTTATTTTAGCATAATGGGAAACCACTGGAGGATTTTAAGAAGGAAAAAATGAGATTTGACTTATATTTATTCTGAAGGAGACATATAAGAGAATGTTCACTGAAAAATTTGAAATAACCTAATGTACATTAACAGAATGGATTAATAAATTGTGGTATATTCATAAGGGGAATATTTCAGAGTACTGAAAATGAATGAATTAGAGTTATATGTATCAATGTTGGTGAATCTGAAAAATACTATGTTGAGAACAAATTGTAGCAGTAATATACAGTATCATTTCATTTATGTATGACTTGCTTTATATAAATTTTAAGAGCATTTAAATAATATATTATTTTAAGGATACATATTGTAGAAAAAACTGCTAGTTGGCTACCCAATATCTGGTCTCCTTTTCTTCCCTAATAGCAGAACTCCACTTTCATTGTGGTGGGAATATGTCCAAGTGAAAAACTACATTTTTCAGCTTCTCTTGGCAGATACAGGTTATGTCATGGTTCTGCAAAATAGGATGTAAGTAGAAGTTGTTGGGTAGGGTTCTTGGGAAAGATCCTTAGGAGGAGGAAAGAACTCAGCTGACATGTAATTTTTTCTATTGGCTCTCCCTTCTTTCTCTTGCCCAGAAATGAGTCACGATGATTGGAAGCTAGAGCAGCCATATTGCAACCATTAGGGCAAAACCAAGAGGCTCCCAAATAATTTAATCTTTGAGACACTAAAGCAACCTCATTGCCTCCTCTAAGTTTCTCAATTACGTGAGAAAGATAAATTCCCATTTCTTTTTTTTTTTTTTTTTTGAGACAGAGTGTTGCTTTGTTGCCCAGGCTAGAGTGAGTGCCGTGGCGTCAGCCTAGCTCACAGAAATCTCGAACTCCTGGGCTCAAGCGATCCTCCTGCCTCAGCCTCCCGAGTAGCTGGGACTACAGGCATGTGCCACCATGCCCGGCTAATTTTATATATATATATATATATATATATATACATATTTTTAGTTGTCCAGCCAATTTCTTTCTGTTTATAGAAGAGACGGAGTCCCGCTCTTGCTCAGGCTGGTCTCGAACTCCTGAGCTCAAACGATCCGCCCACCTTGGCCTCCCAGAGTGCTAGGATTACAGGTGTGAGCCACCACGCCCGGCCTCCCATTTCTCTATGAACCACAGTTGTTTGGGTTTCTGTTACATGCAGCTGAACTCAATCCTAACTGGTATACGTGAATTTGTAATAAAAGTAAAATTCCATCTACAGAAATAAAAATCACAAAATTCACTGAATTCAGGACAATTATTAGCTCTGAAGCCAGAGTAATGCGAATGGACCTGGGGATGAATACAGAGATCCTTCAGTTATATTTTATTTCTTAAAGAGACAAAGCAAATATGGCAAAATGTTAATATTTTTTAAAGTTAAGTGGTAGACACATAGGTAGTCATTACTTTTTTGCTTTTTTATACGTCTGAATTATTTCATTTAAGAAAAGGTCTGGCCGTTTGTGTGATGAAAGAGTGGAAACGTGGAAGGCGGAGGCTCTGTAGCCGTGCAGGTGGGAGATGATGACAATGGCTTGGATTAGATTAAAGTAGGAAAGAAAGTGTTTGAAATATAGTTGGGGGCAGAGCATACAGGATTTCGTGATGAATTACGCGGGAGTTGTGAGGGAAGGAGGAAAATCAAGGATGACTCCTGTTTTTTTGGTATGAGCAACTGGGTAGATGGTGGCACTGTTGGGACGTGGGTGGCTGGGGAAGGAGCAGGCTTAGGCAGGGTGGCAATCAAGCGTTTGGTTTCGGACAGTTGAGATCGAGATATCTAAGTGGAAATGTCAAGTAGGCAACTTGATATGGGAGACTGTGAACCTAGGACATGTTCAAGGACTTCCAGAAAATAGAATCAAGTTTGTTTTTATCTGTGCATCCATATGGAGTCTTGTTTATTCTCTCCCCTCTGACCCCTTTAGATAGGGATTTGGAACTTGCGGAAAAGAATGGCTTCTGGTGGGGCAGAGTCAGTAGGGACAAAGTTGGGATAATTCTCTGTAAAACCTGCTGTAGTTGTTTTCAAGAGTTTCCTTGGAAGTGAATACAAGACAATAATCAGTGATTATCAATATAAATTTCAGTGCATTTTGGTCACTGGGCTTACAACCTTGGAAGTGTGTAGGAGGGGTATCAGCGTAATATTGATTCTGTTGGGCCTAACATTGTCCTGAGCTAGTAGCCTTCCTAAATCCAAGGGTGCAAAGAGTCTAATATTTAAGAAATATTGTGGTAAAAATTGTGAAGTGTCTAAAGATGTTAAAGTAAACATTTCACTAAATTAATTCCAAATCTTTTAGGAAAGCTCTTTTTGCAACACATAAAAACAAATGCAACCATTGATAGAAAGTCTAATATGTACCAGACACTTTACACACATTCATTAATATTAATCCTTACAAAACTTTTATGAGGTAGATATTTTTATTATTCTATATTACTTAACCTTTTGGGGACTCACTTTTCTTATTTCAAAAACAAGAATTATAATAGTACATATGTTAAAGATTTTTGCTACAGGTAAATTTTGATTAAGCTGGTACCTGTGGAATATTTTAATGCCATAAATAGAAGCCAACAAAGAAATGAATTGAGTATTGTCTGCGAAAAGTGATAGATGTAAAAAAATTGAAGCCTGAATGAAAGGCTCTAATTCTTATCTAGAAAGAGCACTTTTATTGAAATACAGACATATACAGTGGCACATTCTTAAATAAATGGCTTTAATGTGTAAAAATCCAGTGTAGGGAAACCAAACTGTGATTAAAATTTAAAAGGTTTGATAAATAGCTTTTAAATTAATTGTGTGTGTGTGTGTGTGTGTGTGTGTGTGTTATTTCTGGGTAGAAGTTTTCTGGCTTGTTGTAGAATCTTTTGTTCAAATAGTCATCAATTTTCATGGCCTTTTGAATATTTTCCAATTTCAGGTTATTCCAGGTTTAGCTATAGAAAAACAAATTACACAGAAATGTCAACATAAAACACTGCAGCTACATGTAAAAATTTAAGTGCTTAGGATCAAAAACAATAAGATCACTGCTATGAAATTAGAAGAGACTCATCAAAGTAAAAGTAGCTGTGACTAAGGACTATGAAAATATGAAAGGATTAATATACGTGATAATAGGCTAATTAAACCTTAGCTTTTCACTGTGATGATTTTATAGCATCTTTTTGTTGTTGCCAGTTTGGAAGCTGCCAGCAAATATTTTCTTAATTGCAAAAGGAGACAATATGTGTTCTACCGTCTCATTCATAACATGTAATGCAGACATTATTAGAACACTGCATGGAGGTTGAAAAGGACCATATTATTTGGAGAGCCCGGGGGATGGTCGGGAAGGGGGAAAGAGGATGTGTTTTAAAACAAAAAACCATCACAAATCCTCAGAAGAAATATGTAACTAGAATTTGTACAGAAAAAGTCTACTTGTCTTGATAGACTAGTCTGCCCCTGTAATAAAACCTCCCAAAGTCAACAGTTCATAAAGTCTTTTGTTCTAGTAAAAGGGTCTTTAATTTTTAACACAAACTCATACTTTGGTATGCATGGGCTTAAGTAAAATTAGAAGACATGTATATAATAGGATTTAATGGATTATCATCTGCATTTTCCAAAGATGTCAGCTTCTCTCAGCTCTGATGGAGTAGCACTTAATGTAAATTTAATTTGAAGTGATGTATGGAAGGCTTGAGGTGGTACTCCGTGATTCCCCAACTGCCTGGAGAGCCTCTGTGGGTAGCATCTGGATTTGGCGGCTCCACATGCCCGGCAGCATCTACTAACTAGGATTAATGAGGTAGCCTGTTCACCAGTGATCCAAAGGAGGTATGCTACATTTACTCCCAACAATATGAATAGGAGGGCTAGTTTCCTTTGGGGGCACGTCGTATGATGAAACTTAATGATGGACTTGATATTAGGTGTAATAAATATGCTGTATCGGAAGCACTTTTGCTTTGTCAAATTTAAATATTATTTAATCATAAAATTGTGTTTGGTGCATAGGGTTGAATCGAAGATTTTAATGTGCGTGTGCGAGAGTGTAAGTGTATGTGTGGTGACGCTTTTACAGCTAATACATGTTTTTTTAATGAGACTAAAGTAGTAAATCTTCCCTTCATTACATGAAAAAAATTCAGGACTTTAAACAACAAAACTTATTTTTGGAAGTTCTTAAACTATTTGAACAGTTGTTGCTAACTCGGTATGTGTGTCCGTGAGAGACGGAGTGGGGAGGGGGGAGAGTGTATCTGTGGATTTCGTGTGTGTACTCAGCGCGAGTAAATCAGAGACTGCTGAGTTAGGCAAAACTTCTTAATCCATTCTCAACTCATTTAGGCATCAAAATTTTATTTTGTCTTTGTGTCTAACTGAGCATTGAATAAAATCACAGCTAATTTCGAATTCCCTTTGTCATCATGGTTTTCAGCCAAAAGTCTATAATAAATGGTCAGAAGATGAGCTGAGACTGAATGAATAGTGAGTGGTATTCATCAGCCAAACATAGAGTCCAGATCCAATTATATGTATTCATTAAGTGATAATGATATCATGGTCTTTAACTAGGAAGAAAAGAGTATAATTGAATAATAACAGTTGTACAATCCCAATGGAACACACTTTCCATCCCAGCCCGGCGACCCTCGGGGATGATGCAGGATTGATGGAATTCTATTACTCTTTGATAGATTTATTATGAAAGGCTGAGTGGACTTGCAGCACCACTTTGTCACTCACACTAATCAGTATCGTAAGGGCCCCGAGCGGGCAGGCTTTTGTATCCCTTTGACAAAGACAAGGTTAGGGGGGGATGACAGACACCCAGACCTTTACAAACCCATACTGCAAGATGAAATGGGCCAGCTGAGCTCTGAGCTGGGACGGAATTTTAATTTGTTTATCAATGGCTCTCACATGTGCGAGACCATAAGGATATTTGTCAGAGGAGTAACACTGAGGCTAAACTCTTTTGTTTGGCAAGTGGAGCTTGGAAAAATATTTATTGAACTGTAAAAAACAGGCTAAATGGGGGGAAAAAGGGAAACGTCTAAAGAGAAGGGAAATAACTCACATGACTATACGTATGATCTGAGCCTAACAGTTTATTTTGATTTTGACTTTTAAAAAATACTTTTATGTATCGTTTTTAAAAAAAGAGGTATTTTAAGAGCAACAAAACAGTAATGGGAATTTTTTTTCATTTCAATTTTTCTGATTTCTAAAGAGAATCTAAAAATTATGAAGGGACCAGTGGGGGCATTTGGTAATGGGGAGACGGGTGTTAATTTGTTGCTTTTTGTTGTCTGTTACAACGTTGTTGTATAACTCAGCAGCAAAAACAGCCGAATTTGCCAAACATGCTTTTTATATGTAAAAAGTACTTTTCGTGCCTGCCAGCAGGGCTCTATCAGTAACAGCTTTTCACATTTAAATGCAGCTTGCTCTCCTGCGCCTGTGGTCAGAGCCCATTGGATTTAGGAAACTAGATAATTTGTTGTGCTACCGATCAGAGCAGGAACTGAGAAGGCAAGAATGGCGTCCACCAGGCCCGCTTAGCACGGTGACTGCCAGGGTTTATTTTTTGGTTACTGTTGTCGAATGGTCCTTGTTTGTAATCTCTTTTTCTGCTTGAGATCCCCTTTTATTTCTCAGAATTGTGGTTTGCATCGTAAAAGGAGTCTGTGAATTCAGAGGCCCGGCTGCCGAGGGTTGAATGTTCCTGTCCATAAAAACGGAACCCTGGCCCCGGCCCCTCTCTTGGGTGAATTTGCAATGCCAGCTCCTCTCTATTAGTTTGGTTTTGTTTCTTGTATCTCCAGGAAGGCAGGCAGACAGCACGGTCACCTGTGAATGCAGCCACAATTGGCTTAGCTGCCTCACTGATAAATGTGCCCAGGATAAGCTACAAAGGGACTATCAGCGTTCCCAGCAGCTAAAGGTGATTTTCAAGAACAGGCAGGATCGCTTCAAACTGTTCTCCTTGAATTTCATTTTAATATTTTGCGTGACAGAGTACAGAGCCAATGGATATGAACAGGTTTAACTCCAATGACCAATGCGATGCAGTCTCTGAAAATATGGAGCCCAATTCTGTGTCTTCTTTTGGATTCCATTTTCTCAATGTTGGACATTCTCCAAAAGGTCAGCCAGGAAAAGCATCTCTGGATGCCAGACAGCAGGCCGAGGCTCTTGGGCCAGTGGGCCCCTGGTGTTCATTCAGCCTTCCTGGAAATGGGCACAAAGTGAAGGTTAATTCAGACCAGTTGGCACACGCTTGGTTGTCCTCTGAAGTTGTGCAGAGCAGTCCGTGCTGATTGACTGCAAAACTGCGTCTATTTTATTGGTCTTTCACAATGTAACCCATGCGAACACAATCAGACTTGATTGAAGAATAATTAGGGTTTATAGGAAATTACACTGGGAACAATAGAGAGTTGGAATTTAAATTATTAACATACTTTTAGGGCACTGTCTAAAACACATTATGAAGACTTCTTTTTTTTTTTTTTTTTAATTGGGAGAACTGGAAAGCTCATGTGCTATGTGCTGGAAGATATTGTGAAGCCTATATTTAATAGCTTCTCTTAAACTCAGATTTTGAATCTTTCTGTGTTGAAATGTAAGCTGATGTCATCTGAGTGAAAGGTTATGGAAAGAAGGTAGTATTTGTAATAATAATAGCTACTGTTTATTGATTGCCCTGTGCCAAGAACTTTCTTTACTATCATTATCTTATTTAATCCTCACAAAAACCTATGAGGTAGGAACTATTATCAGTCACATTTTACAGATAAGGGAAGTGAAGCTTAAAGAAAGTGAGAAAAGTTGATCAAGGTCACTTAATAAAGGGCATAATTAAGATTCGGATTCAGATCAGCTTCCAAGCCTTTTGTCCCTAGCCCACTGCACTACACTGCCTCCTCAAATTGGCTGGCTCCCTCTGTAAATAAACTCCTGTAGAAAGTCACTCAACCTCTCTGAGCTCAGTTTCCTCATCTTTAAAATGGAGATAATATTACCTACCAGATAGGCTTATATGTGAAAGTGTGTATTAAAATGAAACTATATACAACCAGTAGAAAGTGTATTAAAATTAAACTATATACAACCATGTAGAAGAAAAGATAGCTTCAACTGAAACAAATAACACAGTTGCCAAATAAGTCCTTTACAAACATCTCTTTCTTGGTGACTCAACCCTCTAACGATGGCTCTCTACTGTCTGTTAGAACAGGTCTAGACCCCTGAGCCTGGAAAGAAGCCTGGCCAAGCCTTATCCATTCAGCCTGTGTCCTCTTAGGGACAGAACCTTTGCAGAGCCTGGACTGTCTTTTTACTGTTACCTTCTGTGGTAGGCTGAATAATGACCTTCCAAAGATGTTTATGTCCTAAACCCAGAACCTGGGGAAACAGTGAATATCTTACCTTACATAGGAAAAAGAACTCTGAGGATGTGATTAAGTTAAGGTTCCTGAGATGGTGAGGTTATCCTAGATTATCTGAGTGGGCCCAATGATATGATAACATGGATCATTATAAGAGGGAGACTGGAAAGTCAGAGTCAGTTCTAGGAGATGTGAAAATGAAAGCCAAGAAGTTGGAGTGATGCGAGGAAGGGGCTATGAGCCCAGGAATGCAGGTGGAAACAGATTCTCCCCTGAAGCCTGCAGAATGAACACAGCCCTGTGACACCTTGATTTTAGACTTCTGACCTCCAGAACCTTTAAGGGAATAACTTTGTGTTGTTTGAAGCCACTAAGTTTGTGGCAATTTGGTTCAGAAGCCACAGGAAATGAACGCATTTTTCATGCCACGATTGTTACCATGGTCGCTCTTTTGCTCAGGCTGTAACTGTCACCTGAAATGTCCTTTTCTTTCTCCCTCCACTTTTCTAAGTCTTACTTTCATGCCCATGTCCCATATCAAGCCTGCAGCAGATGAATTGTTTACTATTAAATCAGCAGGCCAATTGACCATACCCTAACATGTATTGCTCCTTTTTTGTTGATTTCTGGAATATTTGTTGAATACCTACCAGGCTCTGGGGACACAAGCTTTCAGGAAGCCCATGGTCTAAGAAAGGAGGCAACAGTGGCTCACTGACACAGCTGTGAGAGAGGACAATGTGGAAGGCTATGGATTGGGAGAAGAACCCGACCTATCTGGAGTGAGCAGGGGAGGCTTCATGGAGGAGATGGTGCTTGGGAGAAGCTTTGAAGCTTCAGATCTCCAATTGTTTCATGTTTCCAAAAAGACTGGAGAAGAGTGGCAGAGTGGTTAAGAGTATGGCTTGAGAATGAGCAGGCCTGAATTCAGATCCAAGCTTTGCCACTCTGTGGTCTGTTTCTCTATTTGTCAAACAAGGATGTTGGTAACATTAGTACCTATCTCATGAGTAATAATCCGCTTATGGTAGTGCCAACTACATAGTAAGCATTAAGTGTTTCTTTGTTTATTATCATTTACATTTCTCAAGAGCAGCTACTGTTGTCATATTGGTCTCCTTTTGCATTCTTTTTTTTTTTTTTTTTTGAAATAGCGTCTCCCTCTGTTGCCCCAGCTAGAGTGCAGTGGCATCAACATAGCTCACTGCAGCCTCCAGCTCCTGGGCTCAAGAGATCCTCCTGCCTCAGCCTCCCGAGTAGCTGGGACTACAGGTGTGTGCCAACAGGCCCAGCTAATTTTTCTATTTTTTGTAGAGACAGGGTTTTGCTCTTGCCAGTCTGGTCTGAAACTCCTGGACTCAAGCAATCTTCCTGTCTCATCCTCCCAAAATGAGCCTCCTTTTGCATTTATTAATATATAGTGCTGGATACTTAAACTGAATCCTTGAGAATAGGTATATGTACATTTTTAAAACTTATTTTCGTATACTCTGCAGGTTGGCATCATGCTCAGCACATAGCAGGTGCTTTGTGAATGCTCACTGACTTGACATGGAGCACCAGCAAATCCCATGTACAGTTTCACAGTTGGAAAATGATAATGCTTATATTCATGCTCTCTTCACTCAACCACCTTGTAGATATTTGGGTTGAGGCAGCCATCATTTTAATAACAGAGTTCACGCTCAGCGTATTGCATAGTGGCACAGATGGGTTTACCTCGAAGCCAAAGTCAGATTTACTGTGAAGGAATACAACACAAGTCTTTCATGGGCACCTTCCAAGGCCCTGTACCTAATTTTGTATTTGTAGTATTATATTCTTTTTTCTCAAGGAGAGTTTGTATCAGCTTCATGCCCTGCAAAACCTGGATATCCCCCTACATAGTGGCCAAGCTTATGAACTCTGTAGCCAGACTGCCTGGGTTCAAAGTTAGCTCTGCCACTTACCAGCTGCGTGGTCTTCTCTGTGCCTTAGTTTTCTTATCTCGAAAATGGAGTTGATAGTAAAACTACTTTTCTCATAGGTTATTGAGAGGATCAAATATGCTAATCTTAGTAAGCATTCAATAAGTGTTAGCAATTATTACTAATTTTGGAAGTGTCCAAGACTGTTAAGCTAAGAATAGCAGTTATGAGAGAAGGCTGGAGTGGAAGCTTCTAGAGAGCAGAAACTATTTCATCTGGTTCTATCCCCAGAACCTTAAAAAGATGACTGCCATTATCGGCCGGGCGCGGTGGCTCACGCCTGTAATCCTAGCACTCTGGGAGGCTGAGGTGGGCGGATCGTTCTGAGCTCAGGAGTTCGAGACCAGCCTGAGCAAGAGCAAGACCCCGTCTCTACCAAAAATAGAAAGAAATTAAT
>CAUYSK010119073.1:0-24730 GCA_963575035.1 Avahi laniger | reverse complement strand
TAGTTTTTTCTATATATTTTTAGTTGTCCAATTAATTTCTTTCTATTTTTAGTAGAGACAGGGTGTCGCTCTTGCTCAGGCTGGTTTCGAACTCCTGAGCTCAAACAATCCACCCGCCTCGGCCTCCCAGAGAGCTAGGATTACAGGCGTGAGCCACCACGCCCGGCCTTGAAGAGATTATTTTTAAAGTTATTTCTTAAATATATAAGAATTAATTATAGACTAAAAACGATCTTTCTTTCTTTCTTTCTTTCCTTTCTTTTTTGGTAAGTCAACATGACAATTCATTCTCTCGATTAGAAGATGGTTTTCTTCCTATATTTTGGTTCTCAACTTAAAAGTAACTTGGATGATCAATAAACAAAGGATGATTGGGTGTAGTCCCTCGCCCTGGAGTGCTCTCCCCTGACTCTCGTGTCTTCTTGTCTTTTAGGCCCAACTTAAATGTCGTTTTCTAGAGAGGCCTTCCCTGGCAGCTAAGTAGGCTCTTAATTTTCGCCTTTATTTTCCATCACTGCACTCTGTCAGCGTCCTGCACAGGCAATTATGTTTATTTGCTTGTTTGCTGGATTTTCATCTTTAACCTTAGAGAGGAAGCTCTGAGGACGGGGAACATGATTGTTTTATTTGGTGATATATCCCCAGTGCCTCAGACAGTGCTCCATAAATATTAGTTGAATGAATGACTAATCGAGAAGGCAGGAAGCTGTGAGAGATAGATCAAGCCTCCTCAGGTCACAGGCCCGGAAGTGGCCTGGAATTGCCTTGTTTGCCTGTTGAGTCTAGTTCACAATACCCCAGGCTTAGCTGGTTTAGGGCTTGGCTGTGGTTTAAATCTTGTTTGGAATAAAAAAAAAAAAAAAAGAAAGAAAGAAATTCATCTCTGCCAAAGTCAACAGCGAATAAGTGCAGTCGTAGATTGCTCAGCTTGATTAGTCAAGTTTGGGCAGAGAGGGATAGAGAGGGCATTTCTCCAAGGCAACAGAGCAGTGTGTTTTAAAGACGGGAAGTAAACCTGCGCTGCTTGAATACCAAACCTCCTCATGGGAGGAGTGCTGGAGGATGAGGCTGGAAGGAAAGACTGAGATACAAGCTAGAGTTTGAAATCAGGTTGGTTGGTCTAGCACAGCCCTCCTGTTCAGCACTGTAACTGCCTGGGGGAAACTGAGGCAAAGTGCCAACCCACACTCTTTAGGAAGGTGTGACACTTCATGTTGCACGTTTGGCTCTCTGAAGAAGATGCTAAGACAGAGTTTGTGGTACAAGATATTTATAAGGAATTAGCACCTGTGAACAGAAGCAGGATTGAGCACCGGAAGAAACTGAACTACGAGGAAGGCTTGAGAAAGTCTTGGCCAACCCAGAGGAGAGCTCTGAAAGAGTGCTGTCTTAATCCATTTTCTGCTGCTTCAACAGAATACTGCAGACTAGGTAATTTATAAAGAATAGAAGTTTATTTGGCTCATGTTTCTGCAGACTGCGCAGCCCAAGAGCATGGTGCCTTGGCATTGGTGGGGCTCTTCCCATCAGAGAAGGGCACAAGGCGTAAGCAAGCACTCAAGATAGAATGAGGTACTGGGGCTGGATTCAATTCATAACAACCCACTCTTACAACTAACCTGCTTCTGAGATAACAACATTAATAAGGCTCTGCCCTCAGGACTCAGTCACCTCCTATGAGGCCCCACCTCCTAACACTGTTGCATTGGAGATTGAGTTTCCATCACATGGACTTTTGGGAGACACCTTCAAACCATAGCAAGCACTGCGCATCAGAGTTGTCACATAACCTGCCAAAATGTCTGGGCCTTTATGAATCCCAGCCCACTCCCTTCAGTAGCCATATGTACAAAGTCTTTGCTAATTGATTATGTTCTAATTGTTCAAGGACCCTACATGCTTCCTAATTTGGACTCTAAAGGTTAAACTAATTGGGTAACTTTGAGAAAGACACTTAACTTCTCAGGTATCTATGACTTCGATGATCTCTGAATATTATTATCCTCACTTCACAGACAAAGAAGTGGGGGAGGGGGTAAGGGTTGGTGAGTGATGAATGTCATTTTAGGACCTCATAGCTGGCAAATGGCAGAGACAAGCTTGGGGCAGATCTGCCTGTCTGTCTCTAAACCTACATGCTTTCAACTACCACGCTCAGTCACCTGGATTCTTAAAACAAGGATGTAGATTACATACTTTCTGAATTTCCCTGCATTTTTAATGTTTCATGTGTTATTAGGGCATGTTTCATGGGTCATTAGGATTATTATTGCATAGAAATAGAAGCCTTCCTCAGCTTATATACACAATGTTAATGCTGTGCATTTATGGAAGGGTTAACTGATTCTCATTATCTTTGAGAAAGTCTGCTCTGAGCAGCAAAATATCGGCATTACATTTTGAATACCAAACATTTTAGCCATGGGGGAGTGTCTAACTTGCAAAAGTTACTTATTTATTAATTTTCTTTCATACGGAATTTTAAATGAAGTAAAATTGTCAAAACTTTTCAATGCATACCTTTACAAAAGAGGCCTTTGTGTGGTGAAGGGCAAACAGATGGTTGAGTAGAGAAAAGGTTTTGTTCACTGAAATAGTCACTTTAAAAGGATGCTTTAAAAACTAACAGTGCTTATAAGGATTTACTATATTTCCTTCCTAAATGTTTGTATAAGAAAGGGTAACATTTATTTCCACACTGAACAGGTATTCTACCTCTACAGCACAATCGTGGATGTGAATTGACCAAGGAACAAATATTCTGTTTTCACTCTGTAGGAGAAGGCACTTGCCCAGTGAGATGAAAATGGAAGCAGGGCGATAAAGGCAGGTTTCATCTGCAGGGTTTACTTTTATGAGCAGGGAACTCGGGCCTTACGAGGGGTAGAACTTGAAGAGGGTGCTAATGTTTTCCAGTGGTATCCAAGGGACGTAGGAGCAGATGAGCTAGTTAAGTCCCTCTCCTTCTCATGAATTACACAATTCTGGGAGACAGTAAAGCCATTTATATTTCTATGCACTGAGCATAACTTTCTTTCCTTCAAATAGGAGTTTGTTTTTAGGAAATATTCTCTGCTTAACTAAAAAAATAGGAACAGTTCAGGTTTTTTACATTTTTTCACTTTCCAAGAACATCCACATGGCAGATCCCAGATTTGGGGATTTTACAGGCTAGTAAAATTACCAAAAAAGATTGGAATATTAATATAGAGTGCCCGACTTTGTATTTTTCCAAATAATGATATTCGAGAGAGAAAAAGTTATGTAACATCATCATCACTCATGAAAGAAAGGACACGATCATAGTGAAGGAACGAGGGGTCATTTTATATAAAAAATCCTTTAAATAGCCTGCCATTGACTTTGTAGAAAACTCACTATCACTATGCTGTCCTAGATTTTCTTGTTCTTCTGCAGAGTAGTGACAACTTTCTAAAGACTTTCATAACCAACCTCTAAAACAGGTAAAGCAGATATTATTCTCATCTTGCCTGCTAAGAAATGTGGGCTAAAGATGTGAAGTAACTTGCCCAATTACCAGTGTGTCAGAAGACCTTTGCCTACAAGTAACAGAAAAGTCCAATTTAAGTGGATGAAAAACAAGGAAATTTATCTCTTACAAGATAAAAAAAATCTGTCATTGTTGGTTCAGCAACTCCATGATATGAGTGGTGCCCAAATTCCTCTCTGTCTACTCTGCTGTCCTCTCTGTGGCTTCACTCTAAGTCTGACTGCCCTCCTGACTGTAAGGTGGCTGCTAGTGTCAGCGGGCTATGGGCATCCTTGTTCATAGTCAACAGAAAGCAGAGGGCTTCTTTCCCAGAAGCTCCAAGCAAATATCTTCTCACATTTCATTGACCTCTGGCTGGTTTAGACCAGCTCGTTTCTGAACTGGTCTCTGGCGGAAAAACTGGATCATTGAGAATGGCCTGGACTGACAGCTGGGGAGGAAAGGAATTTGGGAGAGTTAACCACAATATGGCCTCCACACAGTCACTAAGTGGAAGAGATAGAACATGAACTAGGATTTTTGACCACAGATATTTTTTAGACAGTCTTAGGGTGCTACAGATTTTTCTAAAACAGAGATGGTCCATGCATTGCAATATCTGCAGACCTATTTTCTAGAACCTGCCACCTGTCGAGGCTATGGCAATAAAAAGGGGCCTTCTTGAATATGAATATCACTTATCACGGGGGAGAAGATGAGCAGTCAGCATTATACCACACAGAAAATATGCTCACAGGTGGTCAGTCTTCACAATGCGGAGGATACTAATTGATTAAAGACGTCCTAAAGTCTTCTCAAGACCCGTTTGCACAGAACCTCTCTCCCCCAATGTCCCCCACCCCTAATTCCTCCATCTTCATGATTTCTAACCAGTGTTTAAAACAGACCATTTCAGAGACTACGTTGGAACTCATGCAGAGAGCTGTCTGCAAGAGGTGGCAGAAACTGGAGGAGGTGGGGAGGAGTAAAGAAGAAAAAGAGTAGAATAGTGAGGACTTGCAGGGGACAGAAAAAAGAGAAGAAGAGAGAGAACTGTTCTTTATTCTGAAAATCTACATCCGTGCATGTCTGGGTGGACCTTATAGGTACAAATTTACTGAAACACCAGATAAGCCAACTTGCGTGTCCCTCAGCCACATGGATGTTTATGGGCTGGAATACACTGCTTGAACCTGAAGTGAAAGAAAATTGTTTGGGGGGGGGAGTGTCCACAATATGTGTGGTCAGCAGAAAGGTGGCTTCTATCATTCTTTCTTTCCTTCTATGAATAGTGGCACAGCTCGGATGTTCACCTGAATATAAACTAGTAGACAACAAGAATGAGGAGGAATTACCTCACCCTCCAAAACTTACGGCACTACTTATGGCATGATTTAATTCATTTATTTAACAAAAATTTATTGAGTGCCTAATATGGGTCAAGCATTATTCCAGACACTGGGGATATGACAGTTAAAAAGACAGGAAATACCTTGCACTTACAGAGGCAAAAAGAAAAGAATTATGTTGGACTGGGGAAAGAGGAAATCCTACTTGTCTATTTTCTGATTTTGGTTGTGTTTTTAAAGACTGTTTGCAGCTTCTCTCCCATCTTTTCCTATTGCATTCTCTTTCTCTCCTTTTTAATTGTTTCACCGACGGGCCTCACAGGAGCGGGAGTGGGGCTGCAGTGGACAGATCAGTGCTTTGCCGCTCTTTCACAGATCCACTTCCTGTCTCCTCTCCTCCATCTTCCCTCCCCACTTTGTTTCAATTTCCATCCATCCTGCCAAGTTGCTCCTAAATTCTGTGACCTCAAAGAAGTCATGCTCAACTACACCTGTCTGATCTCCTTCATTTGCCCACTAAACCACCTACTGCTTTTAATAATGACTGCACATCGGCTTATGAGCACATGTCATGCTCCCTGCAGAGTGCTGCGGAGTGCATTTTCAACCTTGGCATGGGGCTGTTCCCGCAGTCTTCATTTGTCCTGAGCTGACCTCAGGAGAAGATCTGTATATTATTTATATTCCCCCTAATAAAGTATTCATAGTAAAAGTATTAGAAAGCAACGTAGAACCGACTAAAAATTGTGTACAGAGATAAAGAAGAGGATTTATATAATAGACTCAACATCAAACCCTGCCAGACATTCATTCGTTTCACGAATGTTGGTGCAGCTCCTGCTATGCACGGGTACTGTCCTAGGCCTCAGTGACAGGTAGACAGCACCCCTGATAGCATGCAGCTTCTGTTTTAGTTTTAATTTCAGTGGAGGATGACAACAATCCAGATAGTATCGGAGAAAAAGTTATCATGAAGAAAATTCAGTGGTAATATGGCGGGAATGGCTGGAAGCAAGGGGCTTTGTAGAAAGTGGTCAGCAGACCCGTTCTGGGGTAGCGATGTTAGATCTGGGCTCTGACTTTGACAGTGGGCAGCCCTGGGAGGATCAGGGGAGGTGGGACATCGTTATGGGAACAAGTAACAGGATGATTAGGCTGTGATCAGGGAGCAACTCGATGCATTTGAGGAAGGCAAATAAGACCTGAGTGAGAGTAGAAGGGAATGAGGCCAGAAAAGGAAACAGCATCCAGATCAAAAGGCCCATGTAGGTCACAACACATTCAGGTTATATTCTCAGAGTGATGGAGAGCTATAGGTTAGAGAGGACATTTTCCAACGCAGTAATCACCCCAGGGGCAAGAGAAGCAGCAGAGAAGTCAGGAAATCATCACGGAAAGTGACGGTGGCTTGGCCCTTGGTGGTGGCAGTGGTAGCAGGGGACAGGCCCGGTCTCCAGCAGGCACAGCAGATCATTCAGTCCAGGAGTTACTAAGAAGCCAAATCTCTTTCTCTTTCTCTGCCTCATCTACCCCACCCCTTGGGACCATGGTGGGGCACTTCTTTAATTTGGCTTTAAACTCTAAAATGTGGAAAGAGATAACATTAATTTGGACTGCAGCTCAACATTCCCTAGGGTTTAAAACAAAGTAAATAAAAATAAAATGCAATTTTGGATTATGTCACTTTTATTTCTAGAACCTTTTGCCATAACATCCTTTGCTTAGGATTGTTACAGCCTTCACTCTTATGTCAAAGTGGTTTTCCTTCCCTTTATCGGCTTAGATCGTTTGACTGCTGAGAAATCGGGAGCACAGAGAGGACAGAGAAATTGCCCAAGACGGCAGATATGGTGGCAAAATTGGGATCAGAATGCTGCCTCCTAGCTTTCTGCATAATTTTGGTGCTAATTTCAAGTATTTATCAGGAAAACATTACAAAATTTTGGTCTGTCCCAGTTTAGTAAAGATAATGGGGAAATTTGTATTCTACTTCCTAAGTGTGTGTGTGTGTGAGAGAGACAGACAGACAGAGAATAAAACCTTAGCTAGAAATATCATCTCTGTCACTCTCCACACTAAGTAGTAGTCCTAAAAAGATTTTTGTCTTGTGATCCTTTAAGGGAAAATTGTCCTGAAAAACAGATGATATCTTCAGTGTACTGGTATTCTTTATTGTTGCTCACAGAGTTATGGATATTAATGTGAGTGCTAAGAGTCATAATTGTACCTCAGTCCTGCTTCAAATATTTACACTGAGATAAGGCAGCCTCACAGGGAGCTAACTAAACTTTCTAATTTAGAAGGACTGTGTGTCTGTAAAAATGGCACACACAAATAGCAAAGATATGAAGGACACGTCCCCAAATCCATGTGTCACCATGAAATACATAACCAATATAGTGCTATGATTCCTTACATCTAGAAACAATCTTTGCACAAAGGAAACATAAACACGAAGCCACACGAAGACAATGAGAATATTTGTTTATTCAATGATGCTAGTTTATGGTGATTAACTCCATGTGAAATCCTTTGGCTTTGTTTTTTTATTGAGGCCAGTTTATCTTTCCAGCTAATACAAAAGTGGCAAAGAGGTATCAAGGATATGTGTTATTAGTGATCATGTTCATAAACAAGAGATGGTGCAATAAAAAGAGACCTTGAGCCATACGACTGCTTCTAGCCACTCATTCCTTGCTTTCAGAATGAAAAGCATTTCATGCTCATTAAATATATTATTTTGGGGGGCATTATATTAGCAATACCCATTTATTTTAGCACATTTAGAAGGAAGTAAAAAAGAAAAAGAAAAATCACTTGGATTCCTACCATTCAGTGATAACCATTCTTACAATTCTGCTATATTTCTTCCAAAGATCACATGCATATATCATAAAACAAACCAGACATGTGTTTGTGTGTGTGCGTACACACTTACAAGATTGGAATCATACTATCTACACTATTTTCCTAGACACTTTTAAACTTGTTCAATGTTACATGCTTAGTCAGTGGGTTCAAACACTCCACTGTCTTTCCCATAGAAAGGTATTCCTAGACAAAAACAAAAACAAAAACCACCACAATGCAGGATGGGTATCAGAACACTATTCCCTTGAATCAGTTGTGATTTCCTCATTATACCTAAAATACTTGCGGAGAGCCTTGATATAGCATATGGATAAAAGACAGGTCCAATTATAAGCTAGAAAAATGTACAGAAAGCTTTGTGTGCTTCTTAGATCTGGCCAAAATAACATGGCTTAGCTTTCATTTAAAAATTAACGAAATTGTTGTAATCTAAAAAAAGCCCTAACATTTCCCCTTTTCTTCCAAGAAGGTATTCCAAAATAATGTCGGAGGGGAAAGGAATTTGAAGCTTCAGGAGGCAAACAGGTATAGGAGAAAAGAGCATGGGTTTGAATTCAGACAGGCCCAGATTTAAATAATGACACTGACACTTGATATCAACAAGACCTTGATCCTTACTTTTATATCCTGAAAAGTAGGGAGATAAATGTTCCCTTAGAGCACTGTTGGCAGAATTAAATGAGAATATGAATGTACAGCTATTTGTAGAATGTCTGGCTTACAGCAGGCACTCCTCTTGGCGGCTGCTATTACTATTATTATTGAGATTGGAAAGAATTAACTCAAGGGCTCCATGCTCGTGCCCATGAATTTAGCAGTGTCAGGTAGCTTTAATGTTCACTTAAATGGTTGTTTTTGAACACATGGAAAAAAAATGTTACATAGTGTTTTAGATTCTGTGACCTGTCACTAAGACACAATCACAGTAGAGAACAGAAAAGAGCATCAGGTTATAAAAATTATTGAGGTATATTGCATATGATGCAGTTTATGGAATACCAGAGATACAATCAATTTGTGGAGGGAAACAATTTCTATTTCTCCTGTTGTGAGGCTTTCCACTAGCAGACACAATTGGACATGACTGCTTTGAGTCCAGAGAGCAGCCAGGACTGAGCATTCTTTTTCCACCAGGGCTAGTATACTTTAGCCACTACTGTCGTGGCTGCCCACATAGCATCTCCTTCTAGAAGGTTCCACAAAGGACAAGTCGACAAATGGCAACTGCCTGTACATTTCAAAACTTGCTTTTCTCCCTTCAGAAAAAGGCCTGCCCATTATTGCTTTCCAGTTTGAAATGAGTACACTCCTGGTTTACTTTGTTTCCAATGTTTCCTTTAATAAGCAGATACTCTTAAGGGCACTTAAGGTTTCCTACTCTCTTTCCGGTCAATCTGACTCAAATACCTTTCGGTGCTTTCATCGTAGATCATAGCTGTCATACTTGTGCAGCCGACTCTGGCACTTACTCCTCATTGTTATTTTTAGCTAAAAGGATGTTTTAGTTTATTGCCTGCACTTCTAGACTAAACCCGAGCATTAGAGAAAATCGTGTGCCCATAGAAAAAGAATTAGAAGAGTGTACTTGGCATGAGGCTCAGTACTGTGTGCACTGTACACACACAATGTAGAGTTAGTAGTCAGCTGAGAAATCCCAGCTGCTGTTTGCATGTAGAAACTAGGTAAGCTGAAATGATTTACTCCTTGTTGCATAGGCTAGAAATTGTCCCGTAAGATTTATTTTTGGCTCAGCAATCAGCCACCTCTCTAGTACCAATTCTAAGTCATGAGCTGAAGGTTCATCCATCACTCCATATTTCCTATGTGAGTCATGATCAATAAATGTTGGAAAAGAAATAGCCTCTGTTCTGAAAAGTTCCTGGTTGCTTTTGGAAGTGAATTGTATTACACAGTTGAGAAACAACTAAGAAACTATACATAGAATCTCAGAGAATATAAAAATTCTGAAACCCCTAGAGAGGTGACAAGTCTATACTGCAGGGCTTTAAAATCCTGAGATAGGTCATCCCTTGGAAATCTGATCTACTGGCTGATAATTGAACTCAAATTCCTCCAATATTAGTATAATTCCCTTCATTCTTTTATTGGTTCCTGAGGGGGTGACTCAATTTGGGGCTGGTCACCAGAATTGGGGGACAAAAATCTGCAGCCATAGTGATACTGGCCACATGTCAATTGTCAACCAGACACTAGGAAAATAACAGAAGCTTTCACAGTGCGGGCTGCCCATTTGGCATATTTTCTAGATACGTTCTCCCTTTATTCCTTAGTATCTGGAGCTAGGTCTTCCTAAAGCTGCAGTCCGCCCAGAGGAGAGTATATTTCCTGAAATCTTGGCAACTCATGGTGACCATGTGATTAAGCTCTGACCAATGAACTGTGAAGCCAAGTGCTGCATGGGCCTTTGGGGAAGGCTGTTCAAAGGGCCCTGACTCAGTCAGCAGGTCCCACTCGGTCCTTTCATCTTTCCTTTCTTATGGCCTTGAATGACCTGGCATGGTTGCAGCTCCAGCCTTCTGGGAACTGGAAGTGACTTGCAGGGAAGATGCCAACACTAGGATGGAGGGAGAGAAACACTGAAGATGCCGTGGTCCACGTGGACTGAAACTGCCACACTTGCCCTTGTAGGTGACAGAGAAATAAACCTCCATCTTGCTTAAACTGCTATAATTTTACGTTTTCTCCCAGTGGGTGCTGAACCTAGCTGAGGCGATATCCACCAAAGGGTCAAACTCTTTGGTGTGTGAATTTCCTTTAATAGGAGACAAAGCCTTTTCTTCTTCTAGACAAGAGATTTAAAATGCAAACACTTTGAGGAGTCTCTTTTAACTTACTTTAGGTAGGGATGACTTAGCAGCTTCTTTCCTGAGGCCAAATTCTGAAATGGAAGATTGTGAACTTGAGGTGCTTCAGGGGAGTTTGAAGGAGGCAAAAATAGGATTCAGATACGGAGAGCTAAGAACTGGCTTTGCTTATATCAATCACATCTTTTCTTGAGGCTGTCTTCCTGACTCATTTTGGATTTTGGGCTTCTAACTATTGCTCTAGAGGCCCCGAGGAGACTGGGGAGGAGGGAATTGCAGGTTAGTTAGTAGCGCTGAACCACTGATTTTTTTCTTTCTTTTTTTTTTTTTTTTTTGAGACAGAGTCTCACTCTGTTGCCCAAGCTAGAGTGCTGTGGCATCAGCCTAGCTCACGGCAACCCCAAATTCCTGGGATCAAGAGATCCTTCTGCCTCAGCCTCCTGAGTAGCTGGAACTACAGGCATGTGTCACCATGCCCGGCTAATTTTTTCTATATATTTTTAGTTGTCTGATTAATTTCTTTCTATTTTTAGTAGAGACGGAGTCTCGCTCTTGCTCAGGCTGGTCTCAAACTCTTGAGCTCAAACAATCCGCCCGCCTTGGCCTCCCAGAGAGCTGGGATTACAGGCGTGAGCCACCGCGCCTGGCCTCTGAACCACTGCTGAGGGCCTGGCCACGTTGTCACAACAGCAGCAACGACAGGCAGCCATCCTACTTACTTTCTGCCTGACAAATGCCGGCATTTCACGTGCATCACCTCTAATCTAATCTTCATGAGACCCCTGCAATGTGTGGGGATTGTCTTCATGTTACAGAAGCTTAACCCACGCTCAGAAAGATTAAGCTTCTTGCCCAAAGTCATATGGATAGTGAGGTATAGAAGTGGGATTCATGTAGGGTGACCAGCTGTCCTAATTTTCCCAGGACTGAGGGATTTCTTGAGATTGAGGACTTTTAGTGCTAAAACCAGGAAAATCACAGGCAGTCCAGGATGTTCAGTCACCCTCGCCTGACTGCAAAGCTCTGTTATACTATCTTTAAGCCAGAAGAAGCACATAGCTCAGACAGACCTCCCAGGAGGGTAAAGGACTCTCAAGAGCTGTCTCTGGCATCCTAAGATGCACCATGACCAACTTCTGCCTGAAAATCTCCTCCGCTCTCCAGAGGCAGGCCCTGGGTCAGCCCAGCAGGACCGTGTGGTTGGAACTAAAGCCTCTGCTCTGTCTCTCCAGTCTAAGCCAAGCTCCTCTCTTGTCCCCCTCAGCTAAGACCCCTAAAAGAGTCTTGTTTTACATAGGGAGCAGATCCCTGGTGCTTGTCCAGCTGTGCAAATGCTATTCCTCTGGCTGAGAGCCTCTCCAAATCCTCCTCCCTCCTTGAGACACTAGGTGCAACTATTAGAATAACCTTCACGTTTTCCTAGTAAAATACTTTTTTTCTTAGAGTTTAAAAGCACTATTATTGATGCTTGCCTAAAGATGTAAAAGGTACAAATTTAAGAGGAATAACATCTGAGCTCTGTCCCTAACTGTCTTTGCTTGCCCCTTTAGTAAATGGCACCAATGGCATTTTGTTAAGTTTCCCCCAATTTAAATATAACCCAAATAATGGCCATCGAGGGTGGGGGGTCCCAGACTCTGGTTTCTCGATAGGACAGGGTTGGGCCCATGAACCTCCCTGGAGCTGTGTGCCTGTTGTGTATGTGTGTGTGCTCTTTTATGGAGAGTGTCTGTAGCTTTCACTACATTCTCAGAGAGGTCTGAGACATAAAGATACTTGAGAACCACTCGTGTAGAATTAACAAGAATCAACTTGGAAGAATTTTTTTTTTTTAAATAAAAGGCATTTTTGTTTTATTAAGTGAGTCACAGTTGCAACCTATCCCAGCGTGTTAGCCTGTGACTCAAGCTGTGGCCTTGGTGTATCAAAGGGACTCCGTGGAGAGCCATAGCTTGGAAGGCGTGGCCAACTCAGCGCAGGGGAAGTGTGGCTGAAAGCCCCAGTCAGCTGGGGTGCCACGCCCTGCCTTGAGAGGACTGGAGTCTTCAGACCCAGAGCAAAGAGCCCTGGAGTTCAGAGCCTGCTGCCAGAGACTTTCTTATTCTCTTGGTCAGTAGCCCATCTCTAGATCATTTGTTTCTTATTTCTGGTGTTTTCTTACAAAATATAACGTCTCTCACAAATAATCTGACTTGCTAAGCATTTATTGACTATTGTAGCTCAGGGTCTAAGGGCCCACATATTGGAGCCTGGACCTCAGTCATGGGTTCAACATGATTTTGGAGAAGGGGCCTGCCCTCCCTAAGCTGCTATTAATATTTTCTTATCCGTAAAGCAAAGGAGGTACTAGTGCCTAGCTTCACATAATTGAGGTGAGGATTAAATGCCATGATATACACAAGTCTATTAGCAACACATAGTCCAAGCTGCTTCAATGTGCCAGGTGCTGAGGTGTATGGTGGCAGCAAAAGAGGCCAGAATTCCTGATCTCTGGAAGCTTCCCGTAACGAGGCACCTGCCTGGCTGCTCTCTCTCTCTGACTCTTTGGCAGGACCTCACAGGCTGGAGAAGGGTTAGAGAAGGAGCTCTCCTAGACACTAACTCACAGGGTGTCACTGCCGTGCTTAGATGAACACCTTCTAGAGCTGCAGATGAAGATTTAACACCTTGAGGTTGAGGTATGAACTTTGACACTTGCCCTAGTACAAGTCACGGAGTCTCAGTGGCATGGACTCTGTTCTCTGTCCCCTTCTTTCCCAGCAAATGTTCGAAGCAGGGGCCCTTAAACACTAGAGCCACTAACAATCCCGATTCTCTACTCATGACCGTGCTCCTCCAGCCAGCGCCCCTGAGGCTCCATGGCCTGCCTGACTGGTGCCCAGAGCAGTGGAGCAGATTAAAACCTCCCTCAGTGCCAGCCTCAGCCAAGCACAGCCCACATTACCCTTCCCTGCTTCACTCTCCCTGTTGCCATTAGCACCATCTATGAAGCCATCTGATGGACTGTGCTAGCGCACTCTGGGAGACGGCCCTGTGCCACAGTGCTGACTGCGTCAGCGGGAGAGATGGTTATGGTAGGGTGAGGGGAGAGGAGGAGGTGAGACCTGCCCAGACGACACCAAGTACAGGCACTTCTTGATTTACAATGGGGTTACCTTCGATAAATCCATTGTCAATTGAAAATATAGTAAATCAAAAATGTGTTTAATGCACCCAACCTACTGAACGTCATAGGTTAGCTTCGCCTACCTTAAATGTGCTCAGAACACTTACATTAGCCTACGGTTGGGCCAAATCATCTATTACAAAGCCTATTTTATAATAAAGTGTTGAATATCTCATGTAATTTATTGAATACTGTACCGAAAGTGTACTCCAAGTATTGTTTTTACTGCTTTCGCACCATCATAAAGTCCAAAAATCGTAAGTAGAACTACTGGAAGTCAGGGACCATCCGTACGTTAGCCTGCTCAACTGAAAGCCAGTGCTGGGCCTCCCCAGTGCCCAAGTTGTTGCTTTTGAGTAACTAAAAGGCAACGGAGTAAAACGAACTCATTATCCTTCTCCATGAGGCTGTAATGTTTTCACCTTATCAAACTCAGAGGGCGAACATTAAGAGATGATGGATTCCTTTTAATAACTAAAAAAATATTTCTTTTTCATTTTCAAAAAAGAAAAAAAAACTGAAAAAGAGGACACCCCTTGAGACCAGCTGGGCCTAGGCTTTAGGGTGAAGCTAAAGTCCACCGACGTTATACTTGGATTTGCCCTGAATCTTTGGCCTGTTTCAGGTTTACTGCCTAAACAATTTTCCCTTCCTTCAAAGTGAATGAATCATTTCTCTTCTCATCTCCTGCCAAGCATTTGAAATCATGCCTCCGTTTTTGTGGGTAAGTGTCTAAATTGAACTCACTATGATGAAACAGCAACCCGTGTAAAACACAATTTTCATTCTCATTTTCAAGCCTCTCGTCATAAGGTTTTGGGGAGAAGTTGTGGGCATGTCCCAGCTGGATGCTTTTGATGAAAACGCCTTGTCAACACAAGAGCGCTGCAGTAGGTAGGATTGCACAGAGCAGCAGGAATAAAGGCCCTGATTCATTTCCCCGAAACGTCCTAACAAATCAGGCATTTGCTGATAGCTAATATTTTATCCAAAGGGAAGTGAAGTCATTCCAGAGAAAATAATGAGCTTCTGCTGCCACCTGGTGGAATTCTCACCTTTAATCATTGTTAATTAAAGGGTCACTTGCCAGAGAACACTGGAGAGTAGCTGTGGTTTTGGAAGTGAGTTCCTTGTACCAGAAGCATTGGCATTATCTGGTCACTTACTACAGATGATATTTGTTAGTTACTTTGTACCCTAGTTTCCTTAGTTATACAATAGACATAAGATATCTAACTCATAGGGTTGTGAAGATGTAGACAGAAAATGCAGATAATATGAACAGTGATAATAAACAATATAAGGCACCTAGTATTAAATTTGACAAAAGAAGTGAAATTATTAAAAAAGTATGGAATTTCAGTGAAAGATATTTGAGACTGTCTAAGTATATTGTTAGACTCTATCCCAGACCAATGGGATTAAGATGTACGTTCTAACAGGAGTCCCAGGTTATTTGTACAGACAGTAAAATTTGAGAGGTCCTATTCTTGATGTGTTCTCTCAGGAGAAAGATGCTTATTATTAATGTTCTTGTTTTGTGCCTTTGAACACCTTTAAGTTGTTTTATTAAAAGATACATAAAGAGTGGCCAGTTAGCTCAGTTGGTTAGAACGTGGTGCTCATAAAAGATGCGGGCATTGAAGACAATCATCACAAGGCAGAGCATGGACTGGAGGTTAAGAATATTGGATTTGGGGTCAGACAGAACTTGTTTTGTATTCCATCCCCATCACTGACTACGGATGCCATGTGGCAAATTACTTAACCTTTCTAAACCCTAATTTCTTTAGTTATAAAATGGACATGAAAATATCTAAGTCATAGGGTTGTGAGGGCTTAAAGAGAAAATGTAGGTAGCATAAAATATTATTAATAAAAACATAAGGTGCCTACTATTAAATCTCACAAAAGATGTGCAAATATGAGAAAAGTATGAAATTTCATTGAAAGACATTTAAGAATACTTCAATGAAAGGAGAGATGAAACCATGTTCAAGGATAGGAAGACTCAATACTGTAGAGCTATCAGTTATCTTCAAGTCAATCTATTCTAATACAACTCAAATTATAACCTCAGCTGGGTTTTTTTGTTGAATTTGACAAGCTGATTTTAAAATCTGAATGGAAGAAAAGAGCTAAGAATAGTTTGGACAATTTTGAAAGGGAAAAGCAAGATGGGGATGGTCATTCCACCAGATATCAAGACTTACTATTAAACTACAGTAGTTGGGGCAGTGTGCTGTTGGCACAGTGATGGACGACTGACCAGTGGAACAGAGTAGGGAGTTCAGAAAGAGACCCACATATATTTGGGAATTTGATATATGATAGCGGTGGCAATATAAATCAATAGAAAACGTGTGAGCAAATTGATAAATGGTTCTACAATAATCGATTACCCATAGTGAAAAATTATATATACTGTATACTTACATACATATGTACGTGTGTATGTATGTGCATCTATATGTATATAGATATTTAAATCTTTTTAAAATACCATATACACAGATAAATTATTTCCAAGTTGATGAAGGATCTAAAGATATAAAGCAAAACTAAAAGAATTTTGAAGAAAATACAGAAGAATTTTTTATGATCTCAGTGTAAGGAAGAACACATTAACAAAATTCAGTAAACCAAAATTGTAAAGTGAAAGATTTTGATACATTTTATTAGATTATAATTTAAAAGTTAAGTCCATGAAAAGACACCATAAACAAACACAATGAAAGGACCAGATACAGACTAGAGGAAGATATTTTGGTACATAATTGACAAAGAATTCATATAAAAATATATACAGTGCCCCAGTAAATGAAGAAGAAAAAGACAGATAACCTAACAGAAAAATGGACAAAAGACATAAATATGTTCTTTACAAAAGTAAAAATTTTAGTGGCCAATAACATGTGAAAATGTGCTCAACCTCAGCACTTAACACTGAAATGCAAATTTAAAAATGAGATACTATTATATTTTACAACCACCAGCTTGAATCTGATGGTAGCAAGGAACTCTCCTTGACTGTTGGTGGCAGTTGAAAATCAGCCTAGCACCCCTGGAGGACAATTTGACAGGACCTCGTGAAGTTAGCAACACATCTTGTAAAGCCGGCAATCTCATTCCCTATGCGTATGTCCTGGAAATGCTTTGGCACATGTACCCGAGGAAGTATTTACAAGAAATTTATTGAAGCTCTTATAAAAATTGGAAACAACTTAAAAATAAAAATCCCTTAGTACAGCAGAATGGGTAAATACGTTTTCTTGTAGCATTGAATACTATACAGCAGATTAGAGCTGCACATAATACATAGTTCAGAAGCACAGTGCTAGGCAAAAAAAAAACAAACAAAAAACAGCTGTCAAAAATACGTGAAAAATACATAATACCATTCATAATATTTTTTAACTTACAAAGTATTACTAAAAATGTTTCTGTATATTATATATATTAACTAAAACAATAAGATAGGTATATAAATAATAAACACCTATTTATGATAGTGGCTATTTCTGGAACAGGAGAGATGACGGCATTCTGGTAAGGATACATAAAGGGTTTCAATAAGATCTGTAATGTTTAATAATTTACGATCAGTGGCAGATATATTTTAAAATAATATTATCTGGAATTTTTATATGCTTGAACTAGTTTAGAAAAAGGATAATGTATATGAAATAAATAATACATATTAAAATATGGCTGTTATTACCAAGAGGGTTGAAATTCTTCTAAATAAATGATTCTGATGTAAAATAGTTGCCTCCAGGAGGAAATTTTTTTAAATTAGCATTTCACCCTAAAAGATCTCATGCACCAGCTTAAATTTATTTTCTTTTATCTGCATGTCTACAGAGCAAGTTAATCCACCAATAACTTTTTCCCTGGGCATCCAATAAGAGCTTGGCAGCAAGCTACTTACTGAATGGGTCTATAGGAGGAAGAATACCTGTCCCCTCATGTGTCTGAAATAAGGAAAAAGGAGCAAAGGCGCAAGAGAAAGAGGAGGAGAAAGAGAAGGAGAGGGAGGAAAAAGAAGAGAAATTCCAGACGAGATAGCTTGAAGTCAATCTGTGTCAGTCATCACACCATTCTTTTATCACACACACTATTTCGTACATAAAAATGAAGGCTATCATTTTCAAAGCAACTCCCTTGTGACTTGTAACATTTATCTTGGAGATATCACTAGTATTTAAAATATTTTGGAATTCCTTTCAGAGCATGTAGCACTCAAGTTTCTACAGTAGGGAAGTTATCTGGGAGGCGAATTTGATATTGGAGAATTGCTAAGAAAAGTGATCAAGTCAGACAATACAGTCAATAGCTAGGTATGACCACATGGTAGCACTTCCCCTTTTTTTTTTTCACACGTCCATTCCGCAAAATGGTATTTGTATGGCCCATTGGCTTAAAATGAATGAGGCTGTTTATGACTAGTGGTGGCTGCCCTGGGGGTTCTGGCTGCCATAGTCTCTGCCCAGGCACCCTGAAAGCTAATGGGTACAATATTTGTACATATCTGTAAGGAATCACTGCGTACAGCTGTGCTTCAGACACTGGTTGAAAGGCTCTTCAAACAGTGCAGATGATCTTTCCGTCCATCCTGTAAAATGACTCTCTGTGTGGCAGCCTCTGGCTGGATGCTCACTGCTACTGTTTTCTCTGTCTAGGCACATAGGTTTGCTGGATCCTGCTGGCAGTTAGCTTGGGCTCACAGGACTGGGTTATGCCAATGGAATGTGGGAGCCACTTCCTGTCCTGGTCATAGACTTCCTGTGCAGTTGTCGGTGCTCTTCCTCCTCAGCCTGTGTCTAGCATTTTAAGATGGCAGAGTCACACAATGGAAGGGAACTTCATTTCTGAATTATTATTTGGAGCAAAGCCTCCAGGGAAGTCTCCTGACCTGCTTTGGATTATGATATGAGGGAGACATAAACTTTCATAGCATTAAGCTAATGAGATTTTGGAATATTTTCATCCTGCCACATAGCCTAGCACATTCTGACTAACACAAAGACAATTCCAAAAGCCAAGTTCCAAAACTGCTCTAAGCAATGGCAGCATCATTATAATAAACCTGTAGTTTCTTAAAGTGGTACTGAAGGACAACATCCATTGTCAAGTATATTGTTGCTGGTGGTTTTACTTCAAATGTGGCATTGTTACTTTGGAGTCGCATGTCACAGTGTTATATGAGAAAACATTCATGCACTGAGGGCTAGAGTACTGAAAGAGCTGACCTTCAGGTCAGGTTAGAATTTGAGTGGTTAAAAGGAGAACGGACAGCATTTCAGGTAGAAACGAAGTGGAAGCACATAAAGAAAGGACCTCTGATTGAGGGGAAAAAGCAGCCCATTGAAAGGATAGAAAGAAAAGATACTCCCTCTCCCTTTTCACATCAAAACAAAACAATTAAGAAGAGTTAGATCTTGTAATCATCTCCTGGGTTTGAAAGATACAGATTCCATTTAATGTCTACATAGTACAAAAATCTGCAAATATTTAAAATTGTCATTAAAAGCAAAGAGTTTTCTGGAAGTCATAATACTAATAGCCAATGTTTACTCAGTAATTAACATGTCCCAGGACCTGTGGTCAGTGCTTTAAAGCCAGGACAAGCAGCATTGGCATCCACTGGGAGCCCGTTGGAAATGTGGGACCTCAGATCCCACCTAAGACATACTGGATCAATATCTGCATTTTAACAAGATCTTTAGTGATTTGTGTACATGTTCAGGTTTGAAAAGCACTGCTTCAAATACTTTATCTCAAATTCCATAAAAATCCTGTGATTCCACTCTATGTCTTTTTACTTCAAAAATCTGCAAGTATTTCATATCATCATTAAAAGCAAAGCAGCCTTTTGGAAGTTGTCAACCTAAATAACAAAAAGAGAGAGGCCTTCTAAAAAAATTATACTTATTCAGAACAGGGCATTGCAGTGGGAATACAAGTGCCATAGTAAACTATGTGCATATTCAGGGAGATAACAGAAGACAAAGGTTTTTAGAGGAAAAATGAGCAGGATTACATAATTGTTTTGAGATAATTATTCTTGGCCACAAGGATCACTAGCAAGAGTGATGCTGTAATCGGCCTTGCAAAATGACCCCCTTCCTACGCTATTTTTTGTTCCCTCAGACTTTCCCGGTGAAGCCTAACAACCAGACTTAACTAGCTTCTCTGCAGGACTCACTGTCCATCGCCAACAGCTGACTCTTAAATCAGACCACCGGGAGACCCTAGAACTTCAAACTCCACTGACCTACATTCTGCAACCCACAACCCACGACAAAGGCCCTTGCCCTGAGTCGATCAGGGTGACGGATTTGAGACTATTTCTTCTGCCAGACATCTTTCACGTTAAAACTACCTTGGTCCTTGGCAATCCTCATTTCCCAATAATTGGCTTTTTGTGTGACTAGTGACAGGACCTAGGCTGAACCCTTTTTTGGGTTTGGTAACAATGCCATTTCAAGCATGGACAGACAGTTATTGGGAAGATGTCCTCACAGAAGTATTTTTTGTGTAAGGTGCGATGGCTTTTGTGCAAGGTTGCAGTTTTTGCAGAGTTTTTTTGTGGTAGTTTTTATCAGACATTTATGCACGAGAACCTTCTCTTCATAACCTTCCCCAGCTCTGTTTGTCAGAGTTGTTTTTTTGTTTTTTAAACATAAGTGACTCCATTTTGATTCTGACAACTTTCACAAACTCATAATACTGATAGTATTTATTGGGTATTTAACACATTTCGTGAAAACCTCATGAGGGGGGTTGCAGGTTTTGTAGACATAGATAAGGAAGCTAAACTCTCAGAGATTAAGTCATTTGCCTAAGGACACAAGATAGTAAGTACCAGGGATGGGGATTAAATCTAGAAAATTCTGTCATTTGGGACAACATGCATGAACCTGGAGGACATTATGTTAAGTAAAATAAGCCAGGGACAGAGAGATAAATACTGTATAATCTCACTTATATGTAGAAGCTAAAAAAATTGAACTCATGGAAGTAGAGACTAGCATAGTGGTTACCAGAGACGGGGGTGGTGGTGTGTCTGGATGGGGAAAGTGGAAACATTGATCAAACGGTGCACAAATTCAGCTGGGAGTGATAAATTCTGGTATTCTATTGTATAGTAGAGGGGCTAAAAATAATGTATAGTACATTTCAAAATAGCTAGAAGAGTGGATTTTGAATGGCTTTACCACAAAGAAATGATAAATGTTTGAGGTGACCAATACACTAATTGCTTTGATTTGATTATATTTATTGAAACACCACATTGTACCCCTTATTTTCAATTATTATTTGTCAATTAAAAACAAATTATACTTAAAAAAACCAAAAAATCAATTCCAGGCTGACTCCAGAATCAAATCCTTCTATTCTGCTCTGGTGATCTCTCCTTGTACATTGAGGAGCATCCACCGTGACCAGACCAACTGACTTGAAGAACAAATTTAATTAGCACGGTCGCTAATCCTAGCACTCTGGGAGGCTGAGGCGGGAGGATTGCTTGGGGTCAGGAGTTTGAGTCCAGCTTGAGCAAGAACAAGACCCGTTTCTACGAAAAATAGATAAAATTAGCAGGTCATGGTGGCACACACCTGGACTCCCAGCTACTCGGGAGGCTGGCACCACTGTAATCTATTTCAAAAAAAAAAAAATACAGGGAAGAGCAGTTAAGTAAATGGAGACATCTGGAAAAGCGATTATGAAAGGAAACCCTCACAAAGGAGAACAAACATATATTTAAATGTGTGTTCTACACATTCACGCACAGGTAGATATATCATATTAATATGTAAAAATGTAATTTTAAGTGTTGTCTGGGAGCTTCAGCAAGTGAAGTCTAAAGGATGATATTCTATTTCTTTCTGACAGAGAACTCAATTATTTGGCTACTCCTTCATTTATTAAATTTATTGAGCCAAGAACACAAGAATTAGGAGTTTGTTTCACACAACAGTGAATGAAATGAAACGTGCTGTGGCTTTTACTTATTGCTAACCATTTTTATTTTTTGAGGACACCTGCTATAATACTGTAATACAGTGGTTCTAAAACTTGAGCATGCGTCAGTTTCATCTGGGGACTTTATAAACACAGATTGCTGGCCCTGTCCTCAGAGTTTCTGCTTTAATAGGCCTGAGAGGAGCCCCAAGGCTTTTGCATTTCTAACACACTTCTAATGAATTCTAAGATGCTGATGCTGCTGGTCTGGCACCTACACCTTGAAAACCCCTGGGCTAGCATATTGTTCTAGAGTGAGAGTCAACCCCCGAGAGCTAGGTTTTGAGTTGTGCGCAGGTGGTGCATACCTTTCCGTGGTCAAATAAAATAAACTTGACTGGGAACATCCAGGTTTTTCACATCGCAGGGCTTCCTCAAGGTAAAATTTCTCCTTCATTCTGAGCCAACCCCTTGCTTTTATCTGGAATTCAAGAAAAATATGAGAACCAGGAAATGGATGTTCATAAGGCAGAGGCAGGCCCAAGTTTGCTTTGTGGGTCTGTGTTTCTGCCTCTGTCCTCTGCTCCAGGCTCTGCTTTCGGCTCAGCCCTTGGTGCCAGCTCTCAGCCGTCCCATCAGCACGTCCCGCGGCCAGCATTGGGCTGAGTGCTGTACGCATATTATCCCTAATCCTTAGGATAGCTCCATGACATAGGTATTATTCTTATTAAATCAATGAAAAACTGAGACTCAGAGAAGTTAAATAATTTCCCAAGGTATGACAGAGCCAGTAGGTAGTGAAACAGGGTTCAAATTCCGGTTTATCTGCTTCCAAAGCTCTCTCCCATTTGCCTATACTGCCCACCTTGGGGCAGTGGTTGTCCACATTGGCTGCCTATTTGGGGTCTACTCATGCCTGGGCCCACCCCGCATCCATTAATTCGAATCTCAAGGTGGGGCCCTGGACAGAGGTATTTTTAAAGAAGCTTCTCAGGTGGTTCAAATGTGCTGCCAGGGTCGAGAGCCACTGCTTTGTGGGTCTGTGAGTGACCTCCTTTGAGATTTTTTTAAAAATGATAGTACCCCTGCAACCTTCTGAGATTGACCCAAGGAATGGTAGAATAAACCCCATATTTGATATTCAGGGATAATCTGAAATCTTACCGGTAGGAGCAGCTTTGTCTGAGACTTTCACAATCTTCTTGAAAATACAGTTGCCATAGCTGTATTAATGGGTGTGAAGATTATAACCTGAAATACTACATTTTTACCACACAGTTACTAAATTTAACACCAAAAGTCGAGCTCCAAACTCTATGCACTGTCCACTGTTCTTCAACAAAGAACTAGTGATGGTTATCATTAAACTTTTTGTAAATAATTTCTTATTAATAATATGTCCACTATACCTTGTGGAATGAATTGTTTCTGGAGCTCAACTCACAAAACTGTGTTGTTTGTTTGGACTCACACCCTCCAGAAGAATTCAGCTATATACCTCTGTGCATGATGTATGTCAAATCTTCTTGTTATTTCTCTTTCTATTCTGCTAAGAATGAAAGCAGTAACCTAAAATTTTCTTTTCAGGCTGAGAATGATTTTTAACCATCTAATTAACACAGTTAAGCTGAAGTGTCTCTTAAGGCATAAGGAGAAAATGCTGCAAGAGCAGAAGAAAGCAAAATATATTAGAAAATAGGAGGGCTTTAGAATCAGGCAAAACTGGATTGAAATTCTGGCTTTGCTCATTGTTAGTCGTGTGATCTTGGGCAAGTTAAATGTCTCTGAATCCTCATTTTTCTTATCTGAATGGAATGGCTGTTGGCATCTGCCTGGATCAGTTGTTTTGAAGATTAGCCTACAGCATACGGGAGGCAGTCTGTGAAAGGCAGCAATTAGTATGTGAAATAAAGTGATGGGGGCCTTAGACTTTTAATTAAAGGCTAGACAGCCCCACCTGAATGTTTCCCTGGAATTTCGAGTGTTGGAAACCTAAATGTATGCTTCTCCTCAGCTTCCTACCTCAGCGTATGGCATCACCGTCACTTGACCTCTAGATCGTGAGAGACCTTGGAGTCAACCTCGGTGACCCTCCCCTGGTCCCTCTCTCTATCACAGAACGTTGTTGGCTCTCTGTCTCCTGGGGCTCTTAAAACTGTCTCTTCTCCACGGGCACCAAGGTAAGTCAGGTTTTCATCTTCTTTTGCCTGGACAGGTGGCAAGGCAGCATCTAAGGGGCGCTTCTTCCTCTAGCCTTCTCTGCCTCTTGTGCACTGAGCTCATCCCATGAGCTACTGACGGAGATATATATATATATATATATAGTTTTTATTTCAGCGTATTATGGAGGTACAGATGTTTAGGTTATGCATGTTGCCCTTGCCTCCCCTGACAGAGATATTTTTAAACTCATACATCCTTTGATGGATTACCATTGCTGCAGAACAAAACCTAAATCCTATGCCTGGGAATTAAGCAGTTTATATTCTGGTTTCTATGACTTTTAGCCTAATTTTTGTATTGGTCCCACATTTCCTGTCCCTCCACCATCCCAATGGATTCTATGATGTAGTCTTATGAAATTATTCCACATTCCCTCAGTGAATCCTTGAGCATTCTATTCAATTCGTTCATGTTCCCTGTCTTCTGTATCCGGAATTTTTTTTTCCTCCTTCATTCATTCAAGTCCTACAATGGCCAGATCCACTGCAATAGTCTCGATGACCTCTTCCCACATATTTCCGATTAGAATGAATTCCTTCCTCCTCAGCTAGCTCTGCTGCATTGCTTAAAACTTGCCATATAGTGCTGAACATGATTATCTGTTGACATGTTTATCTGTTCCAGTACCAGATTTCTAAGGTCTTGAAGATAGGGCCCAAACCTTATTCATTATTTATTCCAGATATGATAAAACCCAGATATTAGGAATCAAATGATTATAGTAGATTGTGACCATCATGAGTACAGTCATGTGCTTCATAACAACCTTTCAGTCAATGATGGACTGTATATACGAAGGTGGTCCAATAAAATTATAATGGAGCTAAAAAATTCCTAT
>CAUYSK010119072.1:0-10792 GCA_963575035.1 Avahi laniger | reverse complement strand
AATTAATTTCTTTCTATTTTTGGTAGAGACGGGGTCTCGCTCTTGCTCAGGCTGGTTTCGAACTCCTGAGCTCAAACAATCCACCCGCCTCGGCCTCCCAGAGAGCTAGGATTACAGGCGTGAGCCACCGCGCCCGGCCTATTTTTGTTTTTAATGGAAAACATTCACATGATTTTAAAAGCAATACATTATAATGAGGTACACATTAAGAAGTTTCTCCTCTCATCTCTGTCCTCCCTTCCAAACCATAGGAAACCATGATTATTATTTTCTTGTGAATATTTCCAGAATTTAGTGGAAACAAGGATCACATATTTTCCTTTCTTCTTTCCTACACAAAAGGCATACCTTACACCTTTTTTCACTTAGTAAGATAACCTGGAGATCTTTCCACATCAGTAGGTAGGTAATTTCCTCATTCTTTTTCATAGCTGCATAATGCTCCATTGTGCAGATGTATTAATACCACTGGTTTCTTTTTTTTTTCTTTTTTTTTTCTTTTTTTTAAGCTAGTCAAATGAAGCAGTGGGAGTGGAGAAGGAACAAAGGAATCTGTAACTGGTTGTGATCAATTAGTTAATTGTAAACACCACTGCACTCGGATCAGCCCATTGTTTTTTTTTTTTTTTTTTTTTTGAGGCAGTGTCTCACTGTGTTACCTGGGCTAGGGTGCCATGGCGTCATCCTAGCTCATAGCAACCTCAAACTCCTGGGCTCAAGTGATCCTTCTGCTTCAGTCTCCCGAGTAGCTGGGACTACAGGCATGCGCCACCATGCCCGGCTAATTTTTTCTATATATTTTTAGTTGTCCGATTAATTTCTTTCTATTTTTAGTAGAGGCGGAGTCTCGCTCTTGCTCAGTCTAGTCTCGAACTCCTGAGCTCAAACAATCCGTCCGCCTGGGCCTCCCAGAGTGCTAGGATTACAGGCGTGAGCCACCGCGCCCGGCCCAGCCCATTGTTTTTAATATCGGTCCTCATAGTTTGAAATCTTTTGCTCTTACAATAAATGACCTCATGCACACATTTCATATGTAAGCAAGTGTATCTGTAGGAAAGATTTACAAAAGTAGGATTTTTTTGGATCAAAATGGAAATGCAGTGCGGTTTTTATAACCACTGAGAATTGCTACGTTCTGCTCTTCCGCACTGTAACACGCCTGCTTCCCTCACATCCTTCTACACAGAGTGTATTGCCAAACGTTCCAATATTTGCCCATGTGGTGAGGATTCGCATTTTTCTTTTCAAAACTGAAGTGAAGCATCTTTTCATCTGTTTAAGGTCTATTTGTAATTATTTTTCTGTGAACTCTCTCTTTCCCGGTCTTTTGCCTATTTTTCTATTGGATCGCCGGTTGTTAATTGTTAGATATTTTATAACGAACATTTAACATATTTATATTTGGAAAAAATTATCCAAAGAAAAAAGAAGATGATAAAAACTGTTATAAAAACGAATGTACTAGCCTTTCCTGCACGAGTGTGGTACCCAGCCAAAGAGGGATCCCAACAGGTCCAGAACGACTTCAACAAACGTCCAGACCCGACAGAGGACGCTCAGAAGAGCTTGGCTTGTCCGCCTGACATCAGTGTGCGCATGCTCGCCTGATTCCGAGCGGAAAGTTGGTGTGCGCATGCTCCAAAAGCCCGCGCCAACCCTGATTCCTAACGGAAAATCTGTTACGCATGCTCAGAAACTGCCCTCCTCGGAGACTTTCCACAAAGGAGTGAAGGTGGTTTCCGCTTCACGGAGCTCGCTCAGCAAGCTCGACAACCAAGGCTTTTGTTGTCGGAAAAGTCCAGGGGCACCATATATTCTATGAAGGGGGAGTTCCAGGTCATTAGCGACAAGGCGTTTTTCTGTGGCCGTCAAATAAAACACCGCGTTACTTCAGCGTGTGTTCGTCACCCGGCCCTCTCAGACAGTGTCTAAAGCGAGTTTTTTAAAAAAACGATGTTTTATATTGAAGAGGAAATTGATTTAAAAGGGTTTTCAAGCATGTCAGGAGTTTAATAATAAACTACGTATTTTAAAATATTCCATAGGGTGCGCTAGACAGAAAGGCCTTTCTAGCCTGAGAAAAACCACCGGTCATTGGCGGAGAAAAAGGTGCTCTGAGTTTCCCATCTTATTTGATGCAGAGTGGAGAGTTAGACCTTACAGGAAGATATCACCGATTCCGAAAAGAATGCTGCACCTGTCACGTTACAGCATTTTGTGAGACTTTTTGAAAGCTCCAGAAACAGTGCCCAAGGTTTTCAAGCTGAATCCCTGAGGACTGTTTTCCCCAACAAAGGGCTATAATGTTGGCTCCACCACTCTTTCCCCAAAAAGTCTCTTGTGTCCGAGATCTGGCTATATCGTGGCCTGAAGAGAGGTTTCTTTAGGGGCCAATGAATTTTTTTAAGTGGGTTCTACCAACATATGCTTGAATAAATTTCCCACTTTGTAATAGGTTGAAGTGTCAGATAGTACCTGTTAAGAAAAGGGTATGATAGAAATGACTGAGTCAAATGTTTCTTCAAAACCCGTAGTATTTCCCACCATTTCATAAGCTGCCCATAACCTGGTGAGATGCTTCATAAAAGCTCTAGCAGGCTGGCTATTTCAGAAAACCGACCAACCATGTTTGCTTAAATGCAGCCCTGCACAACTGTCTCCTGCTTGGAGCCAGCTGGATCAGGAGACCTTTCCCTAAACTAATGTACTCCATGTCTTAGTCTTTATTACTGATGCTGATTATAAAATGGGTGCACTGTGTTTGACAACTGTGAGAGCAAATTCTTTAATAACATCTTTGAGCCAGATTTCTGCATTAGAATTTCTTTTTATCCCTGTCCTGAGCTTGTAACTACTTACTCATGATGTTTGTGTTTAGCAAAGTTGATGTTGTTGATGGCCTTTGTAAAAGTATTTCCAATGGAGTTGTGGGAACAGAGGTGTGATTAGGGTAGATTGTAAGAGTGACTAGGAGTCAGCAGAAAAAGCATGTGTATGCCAGTGGCCTTCAAAGGGTACAGGGACTTTTCTTTGCAAGGGATCAATTTCCACATCCTGTTTCATATAAACTCTTTCCTAGAATTGCTTCACCTGAAAGCATGCCAGTGTTGTGGGCACAGCTTTTCTTTTCCCACTTATGCTTTCATGGTCATCCTATTTAAAAAAGGAAGGTATACATCTCTTCCTTGTCTAACAATGGCACATTGCCCCAAGTATAAGAAAGTCCAGAGGCTGGACACTGTGGCTCACACCTTGTAATTCTAGCACTCTGGGAGGCCAAAGTGGGAGGATCACTGAGGTCAGGAGTTGGAGACCAGCCTGAGCAAGAGCAAGACCCCCCATCTGTATGAAAATATGGAAAAATTAGCTGGGTGTGGTGGTATGCGCCTGTAGTCCCAGCTACTTGGGAGGCTGAGGCAGGAGGATTGCTTCGGCCCAGGAATTTGAGGTTGTTATGAGCTAGACTGATGCCACGGCACTTTAGCCAGGTGACAGAACAAGACTCTTGTCTCAAAAAAAAAAAAAAATTTAAAAAATAATAATAATTTAAAAAATAAAATAGCTACAAATAAAATACCTAGGAATAAACTTATCCAAAGAAGTGAAAGATCTCTATAATGAAAACTATAAAACATTGATGAAAGAAAAAGAAGAAGACACAAAAAAATGAAACGATATTCCATGCTCATGGATTAGAAGAATAAATATTGTTAAAATGGCCATACTACATAAAGCAATCTACAAATTCATGCAATCCCCATCAAAATGTAAATTAGTGAAACCACTATGGAGAAGAGTATGGAGGTTCCTCAAAAAACTAAAAATAGAACCCACTATATGACCCATCAATCCTGCTGCTGGGTATATATCCAAAAGAAGGGAATTTAGTATATGGAAAAGATATCTATACTCCTATGTTTGTTGCAGCACTATTCACAATAGCCAAGATTTGGAATCAACCTAAGTGTCCATCAATGAATGAATAAATAAAGAAATTGTGGTACATATACACAATGAAATATTATATAACACCAAAAAAGAATGAAATCCTGCCATTCGCAACAACAAGGATGGAACTGGAGAATATTATGTTAAGTGAAATTAACCAAGCACAGAAAGACAAATCTTGCATGTCTCATTCATAGGTGAGAGCTAAATATTAAAAATAATTGATATGGAGATAGAGAGTAGAATGATAGTTACCACAGGCTAAGAAGGGTAGCGGTGGCGGGAGGGCGGACAAAGGGGAGATGATTAATGGGTGCAAAAATATAGTTAGATAGTTAGATAGAATGAATGATACTTGACAGCACAACAAAGTAACTATAATCAATAAGTCAGAGTGTACTTTAAAATAACTAACAGTGGGATTGGAATGTTCCTGACACAAAGAAATGAGAAATGCCTGAGGTGATATGTACCCCAATCACCCTGATTTGATTAATTCATATTGTGTGCCTGTATCAAAGCATCACAAGTACCCAATAATTAAAAATAAAAGTTTATAAAAAAGTATTTTGCAAAGTACAACATTTCTCTAAATAAAGAAAAGAAGAAAGTCTTTCAGCATAATGGTTAGCTGAACTTTGACAAATATCTTTTGTAAATAGCTTGGTTTGCAAGTTTGGGATAATATATGTATTTGCAAATTAACTACTATATAGCTTTGCCAGCAGTGCTTTTAAAAAATGCCCTTTGAGCTAAATTTAAGGAAGTTTCATGAGCTAGTAATGAGAAAAGTATCTTATGTCAGTAAAAGTGGTTTGCAAGGCACAAAACAGTGTATATGTTAGCTTTTGTGTTAAAAGGGGAAAAAAATCTATATATTTGATTGTGCATAAAGAAATGCTAGAAGGATACATAAGAAAATTAGAACAGTGGGTGGAGCTGGGGTTAGGAATTGGGCAGATGGAAATAAGAGTCAGAGGGAGACTGTTTACAGTGTTTGTCCCTGCCATTTATGAAGTGACTACCTCTCAGCCCCAAATTCTCCCTTCTGTATTCTGCTTTGTGATGCTGGGACTGGGAAACTGCATGTCTCCTTTCCAACTGGCTTCCTTTAGGGGGTCTAAGTAGGAGACTGGTGGGTAGCAGGAGAGGAGAAGTGCCACACACTTCTGTTCATTTGCTCCCTATTTCTGTCAGTGTCATCCAGCAATGGATCTTCACTCTAGCAGCAGCAGCTGGTTTCAGGCTCCAGCTTTTCTCAGCTCTCCCACAATGGCCTAGTCACGCTCGCTTAGAGAGCACCAGCTGGGTAGAGTTCCGTCCTGAGAGGTTGGGCTCCCAGCTCCACAGGTGCTTCCTTCAGGCTCCAGAGGCACTGACACCAGCCAGGGAGTGCCCCTTCCTCATTGATGTGAGTTCCACTCTGCATGGCCTCTCCTCTGAGCTTCCAGGTTGTAATAATTCCAACTTCTTCACTTTGTTCCCTCGGCCCAAGTGGTGGTAGCTGCTTCCTGCAATTACCTTGTATTACCTTAAAATCCTCTGTGTGCTTTCTAAATTCCCCAATGCCTGTTTAACCAATTCCTTATATTAAAATCTTTCTCTTGAAAAACCTAGTATGGTTTCTGTTTCTTCAACTGATAACAATCTTCTAATAGTTTTTATTATAATACATCCTCTAAATGTGTAAATTAAGGTACTGGCTTGCTAAATTCCACATACTGTCCTTACTGCAGTTATCTGAAGATTTACCATCCTTCTTTTTCCTACCAGGTGGGGCAGAGACACAAAGATATGGAAAAATATTGTACAGATTTACACCAATATGTTAACAGAGGTGATTTCAGAGACAGATCAGGGGAGGTAGAATTATAGAAGCTTTTTCTTTTCATTTTTGCTTGTCTGTATTTTCTTTTTAATTATTATTAAATATTTCATGTTGACAGAAAAGTACAGAGGATAATATAACAAACATCCAGGCATCCGCCACCCAGCATTTTAGCATACTAGCATTAGGTTTTTTAAAAGAAGAAATAAAACATTCCAAATACCCCCATCCCGGCCGGGTGTGGTGGTTCATGCCTGTAATCCTAGCACTCTGGGGGGCCAAGGTGGGCACATCGTTTGAGCTCAGGAGTTCGAGACCAAATACCCCCATCCTATCACAGACCATCCTGCACCCTCCTCTTTCTTTCCTGGAAGTAAACATTTCTCTGAATTTGGTGTTTATTATGCCCATGCCTGTTGTTATGCTTTTACTACATATTTTATGGATCCGCAACATGACATGCTATGTAAACTTTATATAATGGCATCATACTGCACATATCCTCATGCAGTCTTCTTAGACTTTTAGTTTTTGAAATTTATGTATTTTGATACATGTACCTTAAGGGGTTTTTTTGCTACTCTATAGTAATCTATTCTATGAATCTACCAAAATAGATTTATCCATTTCTCGTCAATGGATATTGAGGTTATTTTTAGACTTTTTTTCCTTAACACTGCTGCAACAATTTTTGCTCATTTTCCTTGTGCATACATGGATTGAAGGTTATGCACAACATCAACTTGACTAAACATTTCCAAGCTTTTCTCCAGAGTTATTCCGGTTTAGGCTCCTACCAGTAGTATGTGAGTGTCCCTGTTCTGCTTCCTCACCAGCAACTGGGGTTATTTATGTCAGTTAGGACAGCTAAATTATACTGTGATAACAAACACCACAAAATCTCAGTGGCTTAATGCAAAGGTTTATTTCTTGCTCATTAAGTTCTGTTCCTTATAATCACTCAGGGACCTGGGCTGATGGAGGTTCCATCCTGACACATGATTCTGTGAGGCAGGGAAAAAGAACTAAAGGGCTCGAATTCCAGCTCTTAAAAGTTTCTGCACAGAAGTGACACACATCTTTTCTGCTCACAATTAACTGGCCAAAACAAATCATGTGACCACATCTAACTTCAAGGAGTTCCCATTCCTACCTTTAGGATCTGAATGTAAATGATTACCATAGGTACTGATAGACTTTGATTTTTCTAGTCCAGTGAGTATGAAATATGCTCATTATTTTATTTATACTTTATTTGTATTATATTTATTATTTTATTTATATTTTTATATGTATTATTTATATTTTATTTTTAGTATATGATTATTAGTGAGGTTGAGCATATATTTATAAGTTTGTTGGTCACTTGTGTTTCCTCTTTTGAAAATTGCCTGTTTATAACCTTTGCCCAATTTAGCCCATGTGTGCTGCTGTTACAGACTACCACAGACTGGGTAATTTATTAATATAAAGAAAGAAATTTATTCCTCACAGTTCTGGAGGCTGGGAAGTCCAAGATCAAGTCACCAGCATTTGGTCTCGTGAGGGCCTTCTTGCTGTGTCCTCACATGGCAGAAGACAGAAAGACAAGCCAGCCCAATGCTGGAAGAAGCCTCTTTTAAAAGGGCCTCATCCCACTGACGAGGGAGCAGCCTTCATGGCCTACTCACCTCTTAAAGCCCTCACCTCTTAATACTATTATATTGGCAACACTTGAATTTTGGAGGGGATGAAAACATTCAAACCATTATTTTTCCATTGGGCTTTATAAAATTGATTTTGTAGGATTTCTTCATACTCTGGATGCTAATCCTTCATTGGTCATATATATGCATTATAAATATCTTCTTCCAGACTATGATATTTCTTTCCACTTTAAGCTTCCTTTATCATGGAAGCCAATTTTAACGTAATTGTATTTGCCATTTTTTCCTTTATGGTTAGTACTTTGTGTCTTATTTAAGAAATCTTTTCCTATCCTGATATTTACTCCAATATTTACTTTTAGAAGTTTTAAAGTTTACCTTTTCACACTTAGATCTTTAATCCACCTGGTATTATGTAAGGTGTGAAGTAGGGACCTGACTCTTACTTCTCTCCATTTAGATATGAAATTATTGCAGCTCCATTCATCATTCCCTTCTCCACTGATTGTAATGCTGCCTGTCATATATCATGTGTCCACATATGCATAGGCTGTTTCTGGGCTTCTTATTTTGTTCCACTGGTCTTTTTGTCTAGTTCTGTGCTAGAACCACACTGTCATAATTATTGTGGCTTTATAAAAGGCCTTTATATCTAGTAGCATAAGTCCAGCCACATTGTTCTTTTTTTTTCTCATTTCTTTTTCTTAATAATTTACATAGTTTAAATCTAATAGTTTTGCTAAGCTAAAAGTACTTACTAAAAGGAAAAACATTTCTCTTTTTTTTTCAGACAGAGTCTTGCTCTGCTGCCCGGGCTAGAGTGCTGTGGCATCAGCCTAGCTCACAGCAACCTCAAACTCCTGGGCTCAAGCGATCCTCCTGCCTCAGCCTCCCAAGTAGCTGGGACTACAGGCATGCACCATGACACCCAGCTAATTTTTTCTATTTTTAGTAGAGACAGGGGTCTTGATCTTGCTCAGGCTGGTCTCAAACTCCTAACCTCAAGCGATCTTCCTGCCTGGGCCTCCCAGAGTGCTAGGATTACAGGCGTGAGCCACCGCGCCCGGCCCCATTTCATTATTTTTTATTTAAGAGTTTGCAATAATTTACTTGCCAACACTTACATTGATTTGTTCAGCCTATTTATACATTTTTCCCTTCTCAATTTTTTAGAACTATTAGAATCTTCTAAATGCTTATAGAATTTCTGAATAAAGATACAAAAGCGTGGCTCCAAACATAGGCAATTCTGGCACTGAAGAGCATCAAATTTAAACTTCATCTTGTAAGTGGTCTTCCTTGTTCTTTTTCCGCTTTCCTCCCTTTTTCTTATTTGCCTTCTTTAATTCCTTCTGTGCTTTAGCTGTAAATTCTCTTATTAGCTCTTTGCCCAGTATTCTGTTTCCTTTTACAAACAATATGCATTTGAGCACTTGGTAAGGCAGGCTAGGCTTAAAGCTTCAAGTGGTTTCCTTGTACTTTTAGCGCCACCTCGTGGTAGTGTTCTGGTGTCAGAATCTATGCTTTCCTGATTTTTTTAATGCTCCTGAACACATTTCTGGCTGCTGTTTACAATATTGGTCATTTAAATATTATCATGTCACACAGCAGTATGGTTTTCAACCCATCTGCACAATAGAGTCACCTTGTGACCTTTGAAAAATATCAACACTAGGCCCAGCTCCTGAGCCACTGTCAGAGAGACAGTAATAGTGATTTGCTGGACAAAGCTAGATGTCATTTAAAAATATTAGTTCCATTGCTTACTGGAAAGAGTCAGCTTTCTTCCCTGAGTATATGACTACGTACACTCATGCTATCATATGACTATTTATGGCTAAAAATAAATACATTTGGGAGATTCCTTTAAGTAATTGTTTCCAATGTAAAATAATTCTGACAGTTGCGTACGTTTCTCTTATTTTTTTTAATTTGGGAAAATATACGAACCACAGAAAAGTGTAGAGTCTAAAACAACCAACAGCTGAACCTACCACTCAAAATTAACTAATGTGAACATCGTCATGTGTGCCTCAGATTATTTTTATATATGTGAGGAATAAAATATTTCTAATAGAGCATAAGTGCTAGTCAGGGAGACCAACAAACACAGCAGTGAGAACATTAGACTGCCAAACTGTGGCAATGTTGTGAGTACAATACAACTCAGAGAGGAACGAGATCAGAGGATTCATGAAGGAGGTGAGATTTGAGCAGGGACTTGAGCAAGAAAAAAATGTCACTAGGCAGCGAAATGAAAGGATAACAATCTAGGTGGGGGGAATAACATAAGCCAAGGTCAAAAATAGGAAAACGCACAATGGAGTTATTTGTAAAACTCTTTTATGTGGTCTAATAATAATAGCCAAAATTTTTGAGCACTTACTATATGTCAGACACTATTCCAAGTGCTTTACATGCATGTGTTGACCCATTTAATACGGCAATACTGTCATCAAGAACGTGCTGCTCAAATCATTTTTTTCTGTTGCCCTTAGACAAGTTGCCATCTCTGAGTCTCAATCTCTCCCTCTGTAAAAAAAGCAGATAATAATACTGTCCTGTGCACAATGGATATATGCATACAGGTAAGCACAAGAAGAGACTAAACAAAAGTGATATAGCTGTTAGGATAAATTGGTGAGATTATGGGTTATATTTATATTACTTAAATGCATTTTAATATAATATTGGCTTTTTTGAAAGTTTTGTTGAGATATAATCCACATACCATACAATTCACCCATTTAAATGGTACAAGCCAATGGTCTTAAGTATATTTCCAGAGTTGTACAACAATCACCATAATCAGTTCTGAATATTTTCATCATTTCAAAGAGAAATACTGCAACCTTTATCTATCATCCCAGGCACCTCCATCTTTCTCTCTTCTGTCCTAAACAACCACTAATAATCTGTCTCTATATACTTGCCTATTCTGGACATTTCATAAAAATAGAATCATATGTGACTTTTTGTGACTGGCTTCTTTCACTTAGCATAATGTTTTCAAGGTGCATCCACATTGTAGCATGTATCTACTTCATTCCTTTTTTTTTTTTTTTTTTTTTTTGAGACAGAATCTCACTTTTTTGCCTGGGGTAGAGTGAGTGCCATGGCGTCAGCCTAGCTCACAGCAACCTCAGACTCCTGGGCTCAAGCAATCCTTCTGCCTCAACCTCCTGAGTATCTGGGACTACAGGCATGTGCCACCATGCCCGGCTAATTTTTTCTGTATATTTTTAGTTGTCCGATTAATTTTTTTCTATTTTTAGTAGAAACGGGGTCTCGCTCTTGCTCAGGCTGGTCTCGAACTCCCGAGCTCAAACGATCCGCCCGCCTCGGCCTCCCAGAGTGCTAGGATTACAGG
>CAUYSK010119069.1:0-14471 GCA_963575035.1 Avahi laniger | reverse complement strand
TGTCTTTCCATTCTTGGGATACCTCACTTAGTAGAATGCGTTCCAGCTCTATCCAGGAGTATACAAGAGGTGCTATATCACCATTGTTTCTTAAAGCCGAATAGTACTCCATGGTATACGTATACCACATTTTATTAATCCACTCATGTATTGATGGACACCTGGGTTGTTTCCACATCTTTGCAATTGTGAATTGTGGTGCTATAAACATTGAGGTGCAGGTGTCTTTCTTATAGAATATCATTTGTTCTTTGGGTAGATGCCCAGTAATGGGATTGCTGGATCAAATGATAGTTCTACTCGTATCTCTTTAAGGTATCTCCATATTGCTTTCCACACAATCCAAGTGTCCATCAACACATGAGTGAATTAATAAAATGTGGTATATATATACCATGGAGTACTATTCAGCTTTAAGAAACAATGGTGATATAGCACCTCTTGTATACTCCTGAATAGAGCTGGAACGCATTCTACTAAGTTAGGTATCCCAAGAATGGAAAGACAAGCACCACATGTATTCACCGTCAAATTGGTATTAACTGATCAACACATAAGTGCACATATAAGAATAACATCTATTGGATGTTGGGCAGGGGGGAGGGGGAGGGGGAGGAGGCAGGAGGGGACGGGTATACGCATACACAAAGAGTGTAATGCACACCACCCGAAGGATGGACATATTTGAAACTCGCACTTGGGGGGGGGGCGCAAGGGCAACATAGGTAACCTAAACATCTATACCCTCATAATATGCTGAAATAAAAATAAAAGAATAAGGCATGATGCCATGAACTTATTTGCATTTTAAAATGACAGGGAAGAAGAATCAGTCATGAATAAGGTTTAGGTATTTTAGTGAGAGCAATTATATCTCTCACCAGTTTAGTCTAAGTATCAAATCCTTCTTTAGATCCAAAGTGGTGGGATCACATTTCTGGATCGGTCCTTCTCTTAGGTTTATAATTCATTGATATTTGAGAAACTCTTCAAATACATGCTTCCAGAAACCCTGGAAGTACAAAGATCATGGAATTATTGCAAGAAGAGATGTAGGTTTATTTTATATACTTCATTATGCAAGATGAGAGTCAGATGTTATGATCTTTAGTTTCTAGGTTTCCTAGATATTAAGAAAGATTGCAGCATACTCAAAGTATTAGCATGGGGCTCAATTGTAAATGTATTATCCAAATTTAAATATAAAACAGTCCTTTACTAACAATTGAGTACTAAAATTTTGGAAAATTGAAACAAATAATTGTATTTTAATGCTGAAATAAAAAAAATCAAACAACCCTATCAAAAAGCGGGAAAAGGACATGAACAGAATCTTTTCAAAAGAAGACAGAATAAAGGCCAAAAAACATATGAAAAATGCTCAACATCTCTAATCATCAGGGAAATGCAAATCAAAACCACAATGAGGTATCACCTATGTCCAGTGAGACTGACCTTTATCAAAAAGACCCAAAATGATAAATGTTGGCGTGGATGCGGAGAGGTAGGAACACTCATACACTGCTGGTGGGACTGCAAATTAGTGTAACCTCTGTGGAAAGCAATATGGAGATACCTTAAAGAGATACAAGTAGAACAACCGTTTGATCCAGCAATCCCATTACTGGACATCTACCCAAAAGAACAAAAGTCGCTCTATGAAAAAGACACCTGCACTCGAATGTTCATAGCAGCACAATTCACAACTGCAAAGATGTGGAAACAACCGAAATGTCCATCAATACATGAGTAGATTAATAAACTGTGGTATATGTATACCATGGAGTACTATTCGGCTTTAAGAAACAATGGTGATATAGTACCACTTGTATACTACTGGAAAGCCCTGGAACACATTCTACTAAGCGAGGTATCCCAAGAATGGAAAAACAAGCACCACATGTACTGACCATCAAATTTGTATTAGCTGAGCAACATTTAAGTGCACATATAAGAATAACATTTATTAGATATTGGGAAGGGGGAGGGGTGAGGAGGGGACAGGCCTATGCACAAACAGTTAGTATGATGCCCACCTCCCGGGGAATGGACACACTTGAAGCTCGGACTTGGGGGGAGGGAGGGCAAGGGCATCATAAGTAACCTAATCATCTGTACCCCCATAATATGCTGAAATAAAAAAAATTGTATTTTAGATAGAAAACTTTACTAAGTTTAAAATGTACATACACACAAATACAATTAACCTGGTGGGATATTAGTAGGGTAAGTAAAAAATAAGCTATACTGCTTTACTTTTATTGTATTAACGCAGTAATGAATTAAAAATAAATGTTTAAATATTGTAGTTCAGGAAAATACTCCAAATTAAAATGGGAAATCAAAGAGTGTTTGATATATTTTTTTCATAAAGGACTAATTATAATACTATCCTCTGGGATTTTTTCAAGATACTGTAATTGACTTGTAGATACTTTCAAATATTTCTGACTATGACTTACCATAGTAAATATATTTTATTTCACATACATGTATAATATAACACAGAAACATACACACATATGTAAAAATTGAATTAAAAGTCTCATGAAGCAATAAATACTCCTTTCTTTGGAAGGCATGCTAGTGTTTCCTATTCTATTAGGTCCTATCCTATTCTTTCTCATTTTAAAATAAATGCTGGCTATAAACTACTAAATTGATTTTATTATCAACTAATGCATTACAGCTCATAATTTGTAAAACCCTCCTATACAGTAATGGGTGCTTTCTTTAGAAGGAGTATTGGAAATTTTTTTAACTATACACATCAAATATTGAAATAAAGAAGAAAACATAAAATTGATTTATTTTTCCAATGTAGAAATATTTAGGCAAATTTTATTTATATTATTATATTGATATTATTTATATAACATGTAAACAGATGCATAACTTATTCAAATAGCCTCATAATAACAGTCATTCATGTTGTGTTGCAAGGAAATTTTGAAGGAATTTCTTTTTTTATTTATTTCAGTAGATTTAGGGGCTATAAGTGTTTTTTGTTACATAGATGAATTGTATAACGTTGATGTCAGTGCCTTTGGTATACCCATCACCAGAATAGTTTTTATTGTATCCAATAGGTAGATTTAAATCCCTCATCCTCCTCCCAGCTTCCCCCTTCTTAATTTTCAATGTCCATTACACCACTTCATGACCATATATACCCCTTGTTTAGTTCTCACTTATAAGTGAGAACATGTGGTATTTGCTTTCCAATTCCTGAGATACTTAAGATAATGGCCTCCAGTTCCTACTTAGTTGCTGCAAAATACATTATTTCATTCTTTTTACATGGACGAGTAGTACTCCATGGTGTGTGTATGTACATATATGTGTGCTTATGTGTGTATACACACACACACATGCACACACTTACATACACCCACACATACACCTAATTTTCTTTATCCACTCTTCAGTTGATGGGCGCTAAAGTTGATTCCATATCTTTGCAATTGTGAATTGTGGTGCAATAAATATTCAGGTACAGGTGTCTTTTTTGTAAAATTACTTCTTTTCCTTTGAGTAGATACCCAGTCATAGGATTGCTGGATAGAATAGTAGGTCTACTTTGAGCATTTTGAGGAATCTCCATACTGTTTTCCATAGAGCTTGTATTAGTTTACATTTTCACCAACAGTGTATGTGTTCCCTTTTCACTGTATCTGTGCCAACATCTATTGTTTCTTGACTTTTTAGTGATGGCCATTCTGACAGGGGTAAGGTGGTATCATGTAAGAAATCTGAATACCCAGAGGTGGTCATGCTGGATAGGCCATGTCTATGTTTTCCAGTTGACGGAATTCACTGAGCCCATATTTCTAGCTATCTTTGTCAAGGCAACAGACATATAAATGAAGCTACTTCAGTAGACCACATTATCTTTCTGCTAACTATTGATAGACTTCTGTAGACAACATTGGTACAGTTTAAATTTCTGACACACATGTTTGTTAGATTAAAAAAAAAAGATTGTTTTAACACAGTAAGTTTTGGTGTGGTTTCTCATGTTGCAATAGAAACCCAAATGTCATCACTTCAGGAAAATACGCTTTGTCTTTTCCATCATTCATCTAGTTTTACATTCATTTATGAAGTTATTTTATTTTTTAAAAAAAATATGAAATGCTTTCATGACTTTGCATGGCATCTTTGTGCAGAGGCCATGCTAATCTTCTCTGCATCATTCCAATTTTAGTGTATGTGTTCCCAAAGCAAGTAGTACTATTTACACATTTAATAGATAGTTATTGAGTACGTTCTATGTGCTGTGTGTTTTGCTGGCTATAAAGATAGAATGATAAAGAAAACATACCAATCCTTCCTATTTCCATAGAGCTTATATTCTACACAGGAAAGGGAAATGAAAAATGTAATAGAATATATGGTGATATATCAATTGGTGATGATCGTTGAAGCAAAATAAAACAGGATAACAAAATAGAGAATGCTAGAGGTGAGTTACTATTTTATATAAATATATAAATGGTCTTTTTGATAAGTTATTTAAGCAGAGACCATAATAAAATGAGAATGTAAATTATGTGGGTATCTAATGAAAGAGCATTACAAGTGAAGTTAGTAGTGCAGAGACCTTAGATGAGCACATTGTTGGGATGTCTGAGTAAGACCACAATGAGGCCAATGTGGCTTGAGTACAGTGAGGTATGAAGAAAGAAGCATAGAGTAACTTCAAGTAGTTTATAAGGTGTTGAATCATGTAGAAACTTTTAAGCCATGGTAAAGGCTTTAAATTTTATGTTCAATGAGAAATCACTGAAGAGTTCTGAATAGAGAAATTGCATACCATTATTGAACATTTAAAAGGGGCTTTCTAGGAACTGGAGAGAGAAAAGAATATAGGAGGCTATGGGAACAAAAAGAGGGACCACTTATAATTCTTGCAATAGTCCAGGTCAGAGATGATGATGATGTAACCTAATGTGGCTCTTGTGTAGGTGATTAATGTGGGAAAAAGTCTGTGCAGGACATATCTGAAGGATAGAGTTGATATGAATACTATCTATGCAGCAATGCCCATTGGTTAGAAAGGGTGAGCACTTGTGATTAAATATTACATTCAATTCAGTAAGATATTTACCAGATTAGAGAAATAAAGGTCTACTGGATTTACACTGCTAAGCATGCAGACTTCCTTTTGCTTACATTGCCTTTTGCTTACAAGCTCATGACCATCTCCCTATGATTTCACACTCTCTATTCCTCAAATCTCCCACTCCTGCAAACAACCCTCCAACTTGGAACTAAAGTATTAGCTACTATCCTATTTACTATTAACTTAATCAGCATTTGAATTTTCTCATTATAATATGAATATAATGCCAGGCTACAGCCATGGTGACCAGGAGCTAAGAATACATAGTTCAATCTTTTTCAAGAACATCAGTCTTCACGTCCAGATTCTTGCCATGTCTTTGGCTCATCTTCAAACATAATTGAATTTTCTTTATCTCATTTTTTGGTCATCCATATACATTCTTGCCAGTGATATTGAAGATCAGGACAAAACTAATACATGCTTAAAATTCTCCAAGTACCTATATCTATATAATCTCCACCTTCGTTACATGACTACTAAGTCAAACTTATTTGAGTTTATACATATTGTACTTTATGCTACTTTTTTCCAGGGACAAGGTCTTACTCTGTAACCCAGGCTTGTTTGCAGTGTCATGATCATACTTTTGTCCTCATACTATCATATTGATTTCTTCGACTTATCAGATTCAATAAACCATTCCTCCAGTAGGACATGACCCATTCAGTGCCTCAAACACTGAAGAATTTGTTTAGTATGGTTTTGGTACATGTTTAAGTGTGTGGCTAGGTAGGTGATTACTAGGAAATAGAACGTGGATAGGAGTTTTTTATTTCTTTCATTATAAGCTATTAGTGAAACATAACTAAAGGATAATCATTATCTTTTCTTTCTAAGACCTATGACCATAGGTAGTAAAATTATATTTTCCTGTTTCTAAGAAATTATATAGTATCAATAATTAATTTCTATATTAGTATTAAAAACAGGAATTAGAGCACAAATCAAGACCCAGAAGATATAAGATTAGACTGAGAATGAATTTGGGATGTTTATATTTATTCTTTACTTTTTTAATATATACATTCATACATGCATCTACAAAATGCTAAGCTCTGTTATTAATTCCCACAGGGTGGTAACCAGTTAGTATAAAAGACTGAATGTATACTATTATCTTATGTGATAGGATTAAAATAATACAGGCAAGCAAAGCAAATCCATGGATGAATGTATTCTGTGTCATAGAGAATGCTATGTGTTTTCCAAATTTTATCTCAGTTTTGTCTTCTTCATAATACCATATTTCCCAGCCTTTTTCATAGCGAATTTAGGGTCAAGTGTCACTCTAAGGCTTGGCCATAACACTGCTGATACAATTCATCTACATTCTCTTTTTCTTCTATCATGGCAGTCTTGGAGTCATGTGTTTTAAATTGTTTAGTCACATGATAGAAGGAATGTGGATCCCTAAATCACCATTTTGAGTACCAGTACTACCCAGATAAACCACCCAACCTATATTGGCTTGTACCATGAGGAAGGAATAAATCTTTATTTATTACACCATTGAGATTTCAGCACTTGTTACCACAGCAAAACATAGTCTATTTTCAGTTATGGAAGGAAGGTGGAATGAAGGTATGGAAGCAGGGAAAAAGAAAAGAGAGATATCAAATTGAGCATAGGGGTGAGAGAAGAGGCAGGGAAGATATTTTCCTAACCAAAAGAGTGGATATGTTAGACATATGATATTCTTCATTGTAATCAAAAGACCCTAAACACACAGGAAACCTTTGATCAGAATGTAACCATTTGTACATGTCGAGATAAAGATTATTGATGTTTATTGGGTACGCACTGATTCTTTCAAATAAACAATTCAATTACCAATTACAACAAGGTAGCTTGATGTGTCTGTAACTTTTTTAAAGGTATTTTCCAGCAACTTCTCATTGATCAAATTCATATATTAGTGAGTCCCAGAAGGATCTTCTCTAGCAGGATACTCATACCTGCTTCATCTCAAGTCATTATACATTGGCAGCTGAGGAAGGCAGCTGTTATGTAGCCTCTGTAAACATTCTGTGGAGGTTAAACTTCAGAACCTCAGTGATTCCAAACTGACTATGTTCCAAACTTTTATATTTTAATGAGCCTCTCCTTTCACTGAATTCCTGTGTAAGAAAATGATGCCAAATCAAAGACATAGATTCAATACCAGACTAGGGTAACCACATAAATGATATATAATTACTAACGAAATGCCCATATCCTTATCATTAAAAACTAGTGAGATTATCACATTTACCCTCCCTAGATGTCCCAAAACACTTGTCCTAATAATACTGAGTTTTATTTTTATGGTGATTCTTCATATAAAAAACTTATTATTTTTTAACTGAACAAATTAATGATGCCTCCCTTTCACTTTGCTGAATGTATCTATATCTCTGCTCAACTCCTTAGGATGTCAGATAGCATCTGAGGAACGTCTGTTATCTTTTAGTATGAGAAGAGCAAGGAATAACTGTCATGTATATACTTTCTTAAGTTAATGTGTATATCTTTTTATTCTATACCACACTGTGACTTTTATGTAGAGGTTTTTGGACTGAGTGCTTCTGGCCAAGCCACTTTTATTACTGAGTATGGCTGATTTTCTCTGGACCTACACATTGAACTAGTCTTGCTAGTACTGTGCTAAAGAAGGAAGATCAGAGCAGCAAACATTGATGCCATATTTCACAAAGCAGATGAAATTGTGTACGACTTTGTATCTTGGGAAAATATGAAAAGGACAGTAAGTCCCCCTTGTTTATCTCTATGGCCAGCTCAAGGCTTATGAATACCGCAAATAAAACAGCTCCACAGGCTAAATGTGACATATGCAGCAAATCCAGCAATCCCAAGTCCCTTGACCTTATCTAATGTTGGCTGCATCTATTCTGTAGTATTTTAATTTGATGTCACTCTCATGTTAATCCATCTATGCATTTTAGTGGACAATAAAATAAGTTATAGATAATCATAAAAATATGTAGTTGAGAGATTTGGGACATTGAAGTCAGAAATTTATATTTTTGTGGAAAAAATGAAATGGGACCTCACAGTGACAGATTCAAATTAATTTACTGGAAAAATAAATTGAATGCACCCAAGACTGGTAATACAAAAATCACAAGGAAAGTAAAATTTTGAGAGAAGTGATTAAAACAGAAAGTGAAGGCATTTGAGACATGAAAAGTGATCTAGGTCCTAAGAATTACAGACTGTGTGTAATGCATTTTACCAAAGTTAAAGTAATATGTTATTTCTCCTTGTGATTAATCATTACAGTAGCCCTTGGGCACACAAACTAAAGTGAGACATAAATCAAATTGACCCAATCACAACTCAGTAACTCTGATGACATAAACAAGCAACTGGCCTTTACCAACATCTTACTACATTTCATAGTCCTGTGTTACAACCCATTGTGTGGAGCTGACTCAGTAGACCAGAAAGAATACTGGCAAATGGAACTCTGGTTTTGGAGTCATCACTAGTTTTATGAAATTGGATAAGCAATAAATCTTGTGGTCCTTCAGTTTCTCCTACATAATAAAAATAAGAGTACCCATTCTTATTCTACTTATGCAGGTAGTTGCAGTTGTCTAATGAGATAATTTTTATAAAAGTACATTGAACATGACAGCATACAAGGAGATTGTGAAATATTAAATTACCTCCAGAGAAATTTATTTAGATGCATATTGGTGTATTTTTTTTCTTTCTGGAAAAGAACTATGGAGCATCAATGGTAATCTCATATCTACAGATCTCAGATGTCTCCAGGCCAGGTTTTAATCAGTAGAAAAAGAGCTAAAGTGAATCACTTAGGCTAAGCATAAAGTGATAATTCAATTTTTAACATAGGTGCTCATCTGTAACCCTCACTGGACACTAATCAGACCTTCATTAAGACACTTGGATTTTCACTAGTTTCCATGTTGTATAATTTATAGAAACTGAAAAGAGTTCAGAGCATGAAAAAGGGAAAACATACAATTATTTAAAGGCAATGAGTTAGAGAAATTGAGCAGTATAGAAGGTCAAAGGTTTAGTGTCAGTTGTCAAGCACTAGATGATTATTAAGAAGAAATTTGTGACACTTCTTGTTAATCATGTTCATTTTAACAAACCACATATACTGATGTGATTATGTTCATAGCACTGTACTGTGCCAGAAATATTTAGTAATAACAGCAAATACAAAATTAAATATAGTTCTTGCCAAGCAGGTTGTACATGATTTTGCAGTCAAGTTGGGGGGAAATGGGCCAATACAGATAAAACAGTTAAACAACAATGCTTTCTTTACATCTATTAAAAGGTCCAGTATGACTTCGAGAGAAAAAAAAATAAGGAGATTATTTGGAAAAGAAACTTCCAATGGTGTTTTGGACTTTGAATCCTTGATGACATTTAACACGGGATAGATGACTTCCTACCATAGTTAAGTCCTAGAATATGGGATTTCTCTTCTAGCTTTATAGAAGCAATTAACTTTCTGCTTTAATTATTTTAAAAGTTATAGAAATTCAGTATAAGTTCTTGAAAAGACAATGGCTCATTTCTTTATATAAGGGCAAAGCCTTTATGAGTGATTGTGATTAAAATTTAAAAACTAGCAGATATATATTTTCACTCATAGACAAATTAAAATCTAAATCCACAGTATTTTCTCTTCAATTTTTTTCCTGTCTTCTCTATTTCTATTTATTGTAAGATATGCCGACATTGAAACCCGCCTAACTTTTCCTTTCCATTTCCATTACTCCAACATCAAAATGATTAGTTAAGTGCCATTGAGTCTACCACAGTTCTACCTTTTCATCACCTCTCTTAGTTCCACCAATTAAATTTAATTTCAATTATTTAAAGATTTCTGCTTCTAGTATTTTGCCCCCCCAATTTATTTTGCATACAGTGGCCATATTTACCTTCCTAAAATGTTCTCTTATTTGCTGTTATTGTTATTTGAAAGCACTACTTAAAAATTTTCAATGAATACAATTTTTCTAAAGCACTGAGTCTCAACGTGTCATCTGAGAGCCAGTGACATTAAAATCACCTGGGAGTTTGATAGAACTACAACTTGTGGAATATTATCCAGAACAAACTGATCAGAAAATCTAGGGATGGAGCCCAGTAATCTGCATTTGAACAAGCTCTTCAGTTGTATTTTTTGTTATTTTGAGTCTTTAGAGCAGTTTTAGATTTTCAGAAAAAAAATGAACTCAAAGTACAAAGAGTTATTATGTTCTCCAACTCCCCCACATATAAATTTTTTCCTATTATTAGCTTCTTGCATTATTGTGGTACATTTGTTAAAATAGATGAACCAATTAGGACACATTATACTTTTAATTTTTTTTTCTTTGTGGTAAGAACACTTAACACAAGATCTATCCTTTAAAATTTTTAAGTGTGCAATACAGTTTTGTTAACTAGGTAAAATATTTAGCTGATTTTTAAAATTTATTCATTTTGCATACCTTTATGCATGTTGATTAACAACTCCCAACTCCACATTTCACCCCTTCAACTCACTGGCAACCGCCATTCCACTCTCTGATTCTATGAGTTTGACTATTTTAGATATCTTGTATGAGTGGAATCCTGCAGTATCTGTCCTACTCTCCCTAGTTTATTTCCCTTAACATAATGTTCACACAATTTATACATGTTGTCACATATTGAAGAATTTCCTAGTTTTTAAGGCTGAATAATATTTCATTGCTTGTATATACCACATTTTATTTATTCATTCAACTGTCCATGGACATTTAGGTTGTTACCACATCTGGTCTATCATCAATAGTGCTGCAATGAAAATGGGAGTTACTAATATCTCATCAAGGTCCTGGTTTCAATTCTTTTAGATAAATACCTAGAAATATGATTGCTGGATCATATCATAGCAATATTTTTTTTGAAGAATCTCCGTACTGTATTCCATAGCAGCTGTACCATGCTATTGTATATGTAATTGTTTTCCTAATTTCCATTTCAGATAATTCATTGTTAGTATATAAAAGTGCAACTGATTTTTACATGTTGATTGAGTATCCTGCAACTTTACTGAATTAGTTTATTAGTTCTTTAAAGGTTATTGTATGTAGTTTTTCAAGGATTTTATGTAGAAGATCATGTCATTTGTAAACAAAGATAATTAAATTTTACTTTTTCCTTTCTTATCCAGAAGAGTTTTAATGATTGTTCTTACCTAACTTCTTTTTTTTTGACATTTTATATTTTTATGTATTTTGTTTGTTTTTACTTTTTTTATTTCAAAATATTATGAGGGTACAAACACTTTGATTACATATATTGCCTTTGTACAGCCCAAGTCAGAGCATTGTCATATATGACTTTTTCTCAATTGTGATAATATTGTTCTATTTTTAGTTTGTTGAGAATTTATATTATAAAAGGATATTGAATTTTGTGAAATATTTTGTTATCTATCTGTTGAAATGATTTTGTTGTTTATATTCTTTATTCTTTTAATGTGCTATATCATATTATGTTATTTTCATATACTGAATCATCCTTGCATCCTGGCGTTAAATCTCATTTGGTCATGGTGTGTCATCCTTTTAATGTGTTTTGGGTTTGGTTTAATAGTATAATGTTGAATGTTTTTTGAATCTATATATTCATCATGAATCTTGGCCTGTAGTTTCTTATCTTTTGTTGTCTTTGTCTGGCTTTGGTATCAGGGTAATACTGACCTCCAAAAGTGAATTTAGAAGTGTTACTTCCTCTTCAAATTTTTGGAAGACTTTGAGAATATTTGGTGTTAATTCTTCTTTACATGATTGCTAGAATTCACCAGTAAAGTCATCTGGTTCTGCAATTTTCTTTGGAGGTTTTGAATTACTGATTCAATCTCCTTACTAGTTATAGGTCTGTTGAAAATTTCTATTTCTTCATGATTCATTCGTAGTAAGTTGTATGTTTCTAGGAATGTATTAATTCATTTTTTCTAGAATACCAAGTTTTTTGGTATATAATTGTTCACAGTAGTCTCTTATTATCATTTTTATTTCTATGAGATCAGTTGTATTGTCTCCTTTTCATTTCTGAATGTGTTTATCTGAAACTTCTCTCTTTTTTTCTTAGTCTATCAAAATATTTGTCAATTTTATTTCTTCTAAAATACCAGCTCAGTTTTGTTGATTTATTTCAATTGTTTTTCTACTTTATTTAGTTCTACTCTAATTTTTCTTATTTACCTCTTTCTGATAACTTAGGGTTGATTTTTTTTTTCTTTTACTAATTCTTTGAGTTATAGGGTTAGGTTGTTGATGTGAGATCTTACTTCTTTTGTAAGGTAGGCATTTACTGTTAAAAACTTCCCTCTTAGTACCACTTTTACTGCATCCCATATGTTTGGGTTTGTTGTATTTTTGTTTTCATTTATCTCTAGATATTTTCTAATTTTTCTTTTGATTTCTTCTTTCACCTGATGTTTGACCACATGTGTTCTTTAATTTCCACATACTTGTAAACTTTCCAGTTTTCTTTCTGCTATTGATTTCTAGTTTCATTTCTTGTGGTCACAAAAGATATTGGTATGATTTCAATCTGCTTATTTTTTAAGACTTGTTTTATGACCTAACATTATTTGGAATAATGTTCCATGTTCACTTGAGAAGAATGTATAGTCTCTTGCCATTGGGTGGAAAGATCTGTAAATGTCTGTCACATTCATTTGATCTATAGTGTTATTGAAATCTACTGTTTCATTGTTGATTTTCTGTCTGGTTGTTCTATCCATTATTGAAAGTGGGGTATTGAAATCTCCTACTAGTATTGTATTGCTGACTATTATTGCTCCCTTCTTTTCTGTCAGTTTGATTTGTATATTTAAATGCTTTCATGTTAGGTACATATATATTTATAATTGTTATATATACCTTATGAATCGATACTTTTGTCATTTTATAATGTCTTTCTTATATATTATAATATATTATGTTATATAATATATTATATTATATTATTATATAAGAAGGACATTATATAATGTCCTTCTTTGTCTCCTTTGACAGTCTTTTTTTATTTAAAGTCTATGTTTGATAAGTATAGCCATCTTTGCTTTCTTTTGGTTATTATTTACATGTAATATATTTTCTTTATTCTTTCCCTTTCAACGTACTTATATCCTTACATTTAAAGTCAGTTTTTTGCAGACTGTATAGAGTTGAATCAAGCAACAAAAAGGCCACTGATGAAAAATCTGCTGAAAAATCCACTGATGTTCTCACTAGGGTTTCCTTATACATTCTATTATCATTGAGTTTTAAATGTCCATTGCATATTCTGGATCTAAGTACTTTGTCGGATATGTGACTCATTAATTTTTTATCCTGATCTGTGGCTTGTCTCTTCTTGCTCTTAATGGCATCTTTCACAAAGCAGAATTTTTTTTTTAATTTTTATGAAATCCAACTTATCAATAATATCAATATATCTAAAAACTTAATCACTGAACTCCAAACCCCAAATTTATCTGGATTTTCTCCTATTTACCTTTGAAAAGTTTACAGTTTGGTGTTTTACATTTGTGTCTATGATCCATTTTGAGTTGATTTTTCAAAAATATATAAGGCCTATGTTATTATCAGTACTTTGCTTGTGAATATGCAGTTCTTTTAGGATAATATATTGAAAAGTCTACACCTCTATTTTGAATTGACTTTGCTCTTTTGTTAAAGATAAGTTTACTATATTTTTCTGGATCTATTTTTGTACTCTCTATTCTTTTCTATTGATTTACTTGTCTATAGTTTTCAATGCCATACTATCTTAATAATTGTACCATTTTAGTAATTCTTGAAGTTGAGTAGCATCATTGCTCCAACTGTATTGTTTTTCTTCAATATCATTTTGGCTCTTCTAGGGGGAGGTTGTTTGTTTTGTTTTTCTTTGTTTTTTTGTTTGCGGTTTTTTTTTGTTTTTTTTTTTTTTGCTTTTCAAAATAAATTTTAGCACCAATTTGTCAATATCCATAAAATAACTTGCTGACTTTTATTCAGACTGCATTGAATCTATAAATTGATTTGGGAAGAATTGACAATATTTAGTCTTCCTATCCATGAACATGGTGTAGCTCTCCAAGTATTTAGATATTTGATTGCTTCAACAGAGTTTTTTTTTTTTTTTTTTTTTTTTGAGACAGAGTCTAACTCTTTTTCCCGGGCTAGAGTGAGTGCCGTGGCATCAGCCCAGCTCACAGCAACTTCAAACTCCTGGGCTCAAGTGATCCTCCTGCCTCAGCCTCCCGAGTAGCTGGGACCACAGGCATGTGCCACCATGCCCGGCTAATTTTTTCTATATATTTTTAGTTGTC
>CAUYSK010119062.1:0-31696 GCA_963575035.1 Avahi laniger | reverse complement strand
TTTCTATATATTTTTAGCTGTCCAATTAATTTCTTTCTATTTTTAGTAGAGACAGGGTCTCGCTCTTGCTCAGGCTGGTCTCGAACTCCTGAGCTCAAACGATCCGCCCGCCTTGGCCTCCCAGAGTGCTAGGATTACAGGTGTGAGCCACCGTGCCTGGCCAATTTGTATTATTTTTTATTGTTGTGTTATTATTTATTTTTTAATATTTTCAATCCACAATTGGTTGAATGAGTGTACAGTCAGAATGGTCAGAAACTATAACAAAGGTATGAGCTATAAACAGGAATAATTTAAGAGCTATTTTGGGATAAAGCAGATAACGACTGACTAGATGAAGATGCTGGAGAGAGAAGGGCATTTTCCTCGACTAATTTTTGCAAACAGAAGGGACTTCATAAGCCCTTGTACTCCTCCACTGGACTAATCACATAATATCACTGTATTACTTTGTGAATTTTATAGAAATATTATATTACTGTATCCATTTCCCCTATTAAACCATAAGCTCCTTCGTGATAGGAACTGTAGCATTACCTTTTGTATACCTTACTATTCAATGCATAAAGTGGCCACTCAATATTTAATTGTTGGATACATGTAGAAAAAATGAACTTACATTTTGCTTTTTCTTTTCCTGAACCAAAGCTACGTAGCGCAATGCAATCTTGGTCAGAGTTGTGGCAAGGGAGGCAGCAACAAAGAAATCTCCATCCAGAAGGAATCCTCTCAGTGGAGGTCTGCAAAGCAATCAAGGAAAATGAAAACCCATCAACTTCTTAAGCATGCAGCTTTTGGAGAAGTGATTCAAAAAAAGCCTATTAAATACTTTTACTGACCCCCATTAGTGATGAGGACCTCAGTTAGCTCCCTCTTTAGCTCTCAGAAGGAAAAAGGAAAAGAAAAAGAATATATGACTTAAAACTTATCTTCAAATGATGTAAGAGCCAAGTGAATGTGGAAAGAGAAAATAATTAAGGGTATATGTATTGGAGCTAATGGGCTACATTCAAATCCCAACTTATCTATTCATGTATTAGGTAAGTTATAAATCTAAGTCTTAAATTCCTCTTCTGTAAATGGAGATACTATATTCTATCTCAAAGGCCTATAGTTGTCAAAACTACATGAAACAAATTACTTAGCACAACGCCTAGCATATAGTAAGTATTCAGTAAAGCTTGAGGGATAATTTTCATCATCCTCGCCATTAAAATGAAGAGCAAATAAAGGAAGAAAATCAAAATTTTAATCCAACAATTAGAAATTTAAAAACTTCAAAATATGTTTCCAGATGCTAATAGGCAACAAAACTCAAATATCACCAGTTACCTACACTTAGCATTTTCTATGTGAGTAAAATAATTTTAGTTTAAACAGAACACAGTTATTTTGATGAAAATAGTTAAAAGGGACAGAGGATTAAAACCATCAATATAATTTCTGGGGGGAAAAACTTAAACATCTTTTTCTTTTCAAGTACCTTAAAATGACAAAGATTTTCATTTTGGTCACAAAAACAAACTAATAAGCAAAAAAAAGTCATTTGACTGTTTTATACAAATGAGTAATAATAAAAGTAATAGATCTGGCAGAGGACAGGTGTCATAAATTACCTGTCTTCCTCTTTCTTGGTAGGTCTAGAACTGCTAAGGGCACTCTGAGTTGCATAGGTACCCATTTCAGTAACCAATTTCTGAACTGGCCCCACAGTTATTTCTTCTTCAGGTTTTAATTCACCAGCTTCTTTCTTTATTTCTGACTCTACAATTGGAATCTAAAAGTCAATTGGAAATATCAATTTAGTAATAATATCAATAGCAAGCAAAATTATATTTAAATATTCAATCATATATTCAATCTACAAAGAACACATTCTCTTGATGGGATTTTTGGAACTTGGAAATCTGTTTTCAATTTTCTTTCCTTCCCAGGATAATGTAGTGGGAAGAACAAGGGTTCTGGAGTTGGATATTCTTTGGTTTGAATTCTTAAACTCTGCTATTATTAGTTGTATGGTTCTGGGCAAGTTAATTAAACCACTTTGAGCTGCAGTTTCTTAATCTGTTAAATGGAAGTCTTAATTCTTTCCACACAAATTACTTAACAGAAAAAATGCACAGGATAATGTCTAACATAAAGCAGATGTTCACCAAGCCTTATTCCTCTTCTCCATCCCTTCCTTTGAAATATTAACCAAAAACAGCACTCATCCTTCTAAAATGAAATAAATCTGACTTATTTTAAATAACTTCATTAACTACCTTTTCAATTAACCAAATGGCTACTATGTATTTATTCCTTAATACCGGTCTATCATCTAATTTAAGAGCTATAAGAGTTTTTAATCATTACCTATTTCAATTCCTTTATTCCTTTATTTTATAGTTGAAAATACAGATATTATTCAGTCAGGTTAAGAAACTTATATTCGAGGTCCCAGAACTAATTATTGGCAGAGCCAAGACTAGAACCCAGGTCTCCTAACAAGCAGTCCAATGTATTTTCTTCTTCTTTTTTGTTTTTTTACTAATCAGCTGAATTTAAGATTCATGTACTTTCTACTCTACCATAATGTCATTTGGATGAGGAATACTGCCAGTTTTAGTACATAAATATTTTAAAATCAGACTTGTTTTAAGACATTCTTTCTTTAGAACACATAAGCTAAAGAGGAATTTTACAAGCTTTCTTTTTTTTTAAGCACAGAACATTTTGTTCACATAAAATCTTACCCAGAAGGGTAAATAATATAAATTTAAAAAGAGGTGTTATGGCTCAACAGGGGGTAGGGGAGGGGGCTCCCCTAATTTTCCACAGCTCCTCAGGCTTAATTATCTGGGTAATTAAAATATACCTTTCAGTGTTCTTTAGCCCAGACACTACTAAATAAAAGCACAAAAGCAAATCACCACTTAAAAGTCAGATTTTCCTAATGTAAAAAACCACCATATAAAGTAGGATTTACTAAAGTAAAACATACCTCCCCAAGGGACCTGCGGACTTCAGTCATCACACTCTGAATGTCTTCCTTGGTACTGCAGTATTCTCCCAGGATCCATAGTGCTCCTCGGTAAATTCTAGGACAAGAATACAATGAACAGGTATCACATAGTGGGGGGAAAAAAAGAATACAAGATCTGAACCATGAACTTGGCAAATAAATCTTGAAGCAGAGATCTTTTTTTGTGAATTTACACTCAAGAAAGAAAACAAGATTCCGAAGTTCTACAGGACTGTGGATAAACATTTCAGAAAGAATATATCAAACACTAAGTTTTGATTCTCTCCCGTGATCACAAGGATTAAAATGAAAATAATTGTTCTTCTTATTATTAGGAAGATTCTAAAGTTGGTAAACCCAGGAATGGTAAAAATAAAACACCAGATGTTTCCCATAAAAGTATTCATTTAGTATAGAGGCAAGGTAAATTTGGCTTTATTATTTACTACTATGAAATACATTATTTTAATGTAAAAATTCCTTTTTTTGGTAGTCATTGAAAAGAAGAGGCAAGGTGCTGAACTTAGAACAATGGATACAGAAGTGTAAGGTCTCAGTAAAAAAAAAAAAAACAAAAAAAAACTTAAATTTTTATTCTTTACTTCTATTTAAATAAAGAAACCAATAATTCTCTAGTTTAAAATGTTAAACTGAATAAAGTCTTTAGTCATCTTTTTCCTATGATTTTAATTAAATTTTTTCATAAAAATTATCAAAATTGAACCTCTAAAAGATAATGGCTATCAAAAACCAAATCTTTGATGTAATTTTTTTCCTCACATAAGAGGCAAATCTTGCTTACTTCCATAAATATCAATATATTTTCACATCATATAAGCAATTTTATAGTGGTCCTTTCCTTCCTATCTAAGCGGACACACTGCAAGTCTGTTATAGTCTATCCATCAGCTGCTTTAAATGAAGCAAAATTTGAATGCAACTATCTTTTCTTATTAGCAAAGGCTCTCTGAAGGGAAATATACAATGTTAGATCAGGATGCATTATCAATTTTTCACTTTAATAAATATGAAAGGGGGATGTAAATAATAATGACATCCACAAAGTGATGCCATTTAAAAATATGCTCTTTAGTCATTTTAAGATTCACAATGTTTTAGAGGAAATCAGACTAGAGAAATCCACCCAAACCCCTCCTAAAATTTTTTTTCTGTCCATAGATTATAGATTAGCTGAGCATGCAGGTGGGGTGATGTCTGTTGTCATGTTTAATTTGTCTTATTTTGGTTTGATTGTCTTAAGTCATTTCTCCACTATATTAATATTTTCTATCAACTGACCCTTTAAAGATAGAAACTGATAAAATGTTTACTTGACCTTATATTCAGATGTATTTTAAACCTACTTGACAGATTTAATGGCATGAAAGACTTCAAGCATCTTCTCAACAATAAGCATTCTCAGATTATCAAAGCGCTGAATGGCTTCACGAACAAATTCCAAGACATCGGCAGCTGCTGCTTCATTATTGTCACTGAGAAATTCCATTAACTTATGAAAAAAAAGGGAAATAGAACAATTACATAATTTTCAGGAAAAAGTTATCTAAGACAATAAATACATTTATAAAGAATGTAATTCTTAATAATTTTCAAGTACATAAAAATATAATTGAGAGATTTAAGTACTATTATGTAAACAAAGTCACAATGGCTTTTCCATTTACTATAAAACTCACTATAAAAGAGAAGCTAGAGGGCTGGGCGCGGTGGCTCATGCCTGTAATCCTAGCACTCCGGGAAGCCAAGGCGGGCGGATCGTTCGAGCTCAGGTGTTCAAGACCAGCCTGAGCAAGAGCGAGACTACGTCTCTACTAAAAAAATAGAAAGAAATTAGCTGGACAACTAAAAATATATATATATATAAAAATTAGCCAGGCATGGTGGCACATGCCTGTAGTCCCAGCTACTCAGGAGGCTGAGGCAGAAAGATCGTTTGAGCCCAGGAGTTTGAGGTTACTGTGAGCTAGGCTGACGCCACAGCGTTCACTCTAGCTCAGGCAACAAAGTGAGATTCTGTCTCAAAAAAAAAAAAGAAGCTAGAGATCCATAATTCAAAATAAATTCATTGGATACTCCTAAATTATAACTAAAAGTAAAATTATTTTAGAGAAAATCAGAGCTCAAAGGCAAATTTCAAATTATAATAACATATCTCATTTATCTGATAGTGACATAAAGCAAAATATTCTAGGTTTGTCAATTTTTCCTATGATTCCTTTAACTGTAAGAGCTAAAGCTATCCAAAACAAATATTTACTTACCTTATTGAATGATATATATACACAATATAATTTTATGTTAGGTAATTGCAATAAATATCAATTAAAATAATATGCACAGCTACTTTTTGTCACTATGTTTTTGTTTTTTGTTTTGATTAAGACGTTAGAGAAAGAAGAGTCTTTAGTCTTCTGAGCTTAAGGGTGGATATAAAGATCCCTCTGACTACGAGATTTAGAGGTTCCAGACAGTTGAGATTTCTTGAGTTTAACTGCTGAATAACTAGAATTTAAAAAAAATTCTTTTAAAGAATTTCAAAATTAAAGTCATCAGAATTACATACCACAGGAATAACATTTGCAGCCATATCCGGAAATCGGACAGAACAGGAATGCAATGTTCGCACAAGGAGTTGTCTGTATTTGTCAGTATCTTCATGCTCAGACACATTATTTGTTTTTATCACTTCCTTCTTCAGGACAATAACCAGCTATAGAACAAAGTAAAAGTAAGTGAGAATTACATCATACTTGGCCTCACAGCTTACAAAGTGCTGTCAGAGTTTTGTTTTACCTCTTCAACATTCCTAGAAGAGACAAGATCCAGTGCTAACTGCAGAGTTTTCTTGCGCACTTCTAAATCTGGTGTGCTCAATACTCTTAGGATGTCCATAACCAGATCCTAAAAAAGAGCAAAAAAATCAAGAATTAACAATAATCTTTCTGGTCATAAGAAGAAAATCTTTACTTCAAAATGGCAGGCTCTGTCCATCATTACCTTAATAATAAAATCATTAGTGGGAGAATGATTAGATATTTTGGGCCTCCTGATACCAAACAATATGAAGTAATATCACATGTGACATAACATATATGACACATTTAAACTGAAAATGTCTATTTTGACTCTATTGAGCTTTAGATCCGACTTACAGTTTATAGAAAATAACAGAAATCCCCAGAGCTAAATGACACCACAAGAAAGTAATGACACAGTAAGAAGGAGAGACATTTTACGGGGCAATGGATCTGGTCTCTTCAACAAGTCAGTGTCCTGAAAAAAATACTGTTCAAAATTAAGAGATGGAAAGGACATAACAACTAGATATAATGTATGGTCAAGAACTGGACAAATCAAACAAAAAGGGGGTTTTTGGGATAACTGAGAAAATCTGAATCTGGCCTTGGTATTAGATAATATTAAGAAATTATTAACAATTCTGTTAAGTGTGATAATAATATTTGGCTCTGCAGGAAAAAATAATATTTCAAAAATGCATACTTTTAAAAATCTATGGCAGTTAAATGTTTTAAAATATAGTAAAACTCTGATTTATAAATGATTTTATTTAAAACTTTCTTTTTCAAAAATTCCAAACTAATAAAAAAGTTCTAAAAGTTCTAAGCGTGAACTTTGTATACCTACATCAACCAATTGTTAATATTTTGCCACATTTGCTTTATTGTACTTTCTCTACTGCTAAACATTTTAGTGTAAAGCTCCCAAGGATAACTCTTACAGCAACACCCAGACCTTTCCCAGACATGATATAATAACCACACAATTATCAAATTCAGAGAATTTAATATTGATCAATACTATTAATAACTAACATACAGACTACATTCACATTTACCAAACTGTCCCAATAATGACCTTTATAGCAATTTGTTGTTGTTGATCTGATCTAAGATCAGCATTGCATTTAGCTGCCAGGGGCTTTATTTTTATAATCATCGTCATTCTCAAGGATTAAATAGGTATGCTGATAATTTTCTAGAATCTGATCATTTTTTATTCTCCATCAATTGGTATAATTATTTTCCATGAAATGTAAATTATATTTGAATTAAAATGAATATATCACTATTGCTAATAGTATAGTACAAAGATAAAAGATACAAGATAACATATTAATCAATTTTAGAAATTTTTTTTTTTACAGCAAACATAATACCCAAAAAGGCTATGGTGATTCAAGTACTATACTTTAAAGAACCAAAATTTAAATTACCCAGTCTTCCAGTATTTAAGTTAACCAAAATGGCAAGGCTTGGGAATAATCTAAATTTCAAAAATATTTTATTTAGGATCTCTCTCTTTCAGATAACACTCACCTGTAGTACTCGTTCGTGGGCAGGATGTTCTTTTAATTCTATCAAGCGATCCAAAACTATAAGCTTTACATTATTGTCACTCTCCTTAATAATTAAATCAATGTAACATTGGGCAGCAGCCTATATAAAAAAAGGAATAAATTTTTAGAAGTCATTCATCTATTATAAACTTAGAATCTGAAAATAAGAAAAAAAAAGGCCCCATGAAGCCAAAATATACTCTTTAATCCCTGCTCTAGAGTTTATGCATTTTGTTGAGAGGAAATGTGTCCCTCTATTTCCTAAATACTAACAAACCTTGTTATTTTTCAAGCTTACAAAAGATTAGAAGCATTACAAATTAAAAGAATGGAAAGGGGCTGCTACAGACGAAAATACTTACTAATAGTCAAAAACTAAGGTCTGAAACTAAGGAGCAAGGCAGAATCCCCAAAAATACAGCTATTAAGCATTTTCTGCTTAGGAGCAAAATCTAACTCACTGCATTACACTATAGAAAAAACAAGACTATAAATACCTTAAGTCATTAATATATTTTATTATATATTTAAAACAATTATTAATAGGACAAAAAATGTATAAAATACTTTAGAATGATAAAGTTTAAAAGCAAAGGACAAACGTACAAATTTGAAAGAGTGCTCAATAGCCAAAGCTGGAACAATTCGACCAACATAATAAATAATGATAATACTGGATTATGATTAATAGAATAAAATATCCATGCTGATACAAAGAAAGAAAAGGAAGGGAAGGAAAGAAATGAAGGGAAGAGAAAGGACAGCTCTTCCTTGTATAAGAATTCCAGTTAGTAAGTATAGAAGGAGGGAAATAGAAAATTACCATTAGAATACCAGAGTAGTAATTGTTGCAGAGAAAAACCACTGACAGATGCTAAAATAAGTAGGTGTGAATTCGAGGTACAACATAGTCTGAAAGTATCTCCCCCACAATATTTATTGATTACAACGGGAGAAATCATAACAATGAAATCTGACAGACAACACCTTCACTGACTGATCAAGGTTAACATCACCAGAATAAAATATTATACATAGACATCATGTACTCCTTGATATCATAAACTGAGGACACATCACTTCTGTGGTACTACCTCCAAAAATGTATAACCTAAATCTAATTATGAAAAAATATCATACTATGAATTGAAGCATATTTTACAAACAAACTGACCAGTATTCTTCAAATGTGTTAAGTTCATGAAAAAAAGAAAGACTGAGGAACTATTACAGATTGGAGGAGATGAAGATATGACAACCAAATGCAATGTGGGATCCTAAATTGGATCCTGGAACAGAAAAAGGACATCAGTGGAAAACTGGTGAAATATGAATAAAGCCCACAGTTTAGTTAACAGTTCTGTTTCAACATTAGTTTCTTAGTTTTTGACAATTATATTATACAATGGTTATGCAAGATGTGAACATTTTGCATAGCAGGGTGAAGAGTATATGAGAATTTTGTCCTATTTTTGCAATTTTTCTGTAAGTTTAAAATTATTTCAAAACAAAAAATTAAAAACATTTTAAATATTGGTGAGTAAAGCAGTATATTCTCTCATATATATAACATGGCCTTCTAGAACAATTGATTCTCTGAATATATTGGAGGTTCCTGATACAGTATTGATAAAGATGAGAAATAATATTGTATTACTGAAAACACTTACTGGAACTTTTTAGGATCTATCATTTAGGATCCAAGTCTCATATTCTCAGATCCAGTTTTTAATGTAAATAAAATATGGTGAGAGATCTTAAAATACTAGTATCGTTCTCCAGAAACTAGAGATATAGTTGATACTCAAACAATGCAGGAGTCGGGGCACTGACCTCCTGCATGGTCAAAAATCCATGTATAACTTTTGACTCCCCCAAAACTTAATTACTGATAGAATACTGTTGACCTGAAGCCTTATCAATAATATATACAGTTGATAAAAACATGTTTTGCATGTGTACTATATACTGTATTCTTAAAGTAAGCTAGAGAAAGAAAATGTTATTTAAGAAGATCGTAAGGAAGAGAAAATATATTTACTATTCATTAAGAGGAAGTGTATCATCATAAAGGTCTTCATCTTCATCCTCTTCACATTGAGTAGGCAGAGGAGGAAGAGGAAGAGGAGGGGTTGGTCTTGCTATCTCAGGGGTGGCAGAGACAGAAATCCTGCACAGTTCGAACCCATGTTGTTCAAGGGTCAACTGTACTGTTACTCTCTCTCTTTCTCTATATGTATGTGTATGAAAGTAGAAAGGAAAAAAGAAGTTGGATTATGTAAGGAATCAAAAACTTTTATAAAATTTGGTAGTTGTTCTCTCTATGCCATGTAACCATACAGTGAATTGCAATGTCACTAAATCATGAGTGATAAGAATGCATCGTCTAATCTGGCCCCCAAAGAAACATGCAATAGGTACCTTGATTGCAGTTGGTGCACTAGAGAGTGTCACTAATGTCCCAGCAGCTTCATATTTTACAGCAGGGCTAGATGACTGTAGTAAGTTATAGATGCAGCGAATGAAACGAGCTCTTTCTGATGGATTAGCATGACAGACCTGGAGAAGAAAGCATTTAGATTTCAACTGATGTCAGGGACACTTGCTTTCAAATGGAATTTTTTCATGGACATCAGCTTAAGGGATGCTAGTTTTCTTAATTTGAAAGCTAAGAATAGTTTTACAAGAACTTATGGCAAGTGTTGGCCAACATGGGGTGAGACACTATGACACCACACTGATAATTTCAGAAAGAAACAATTTTATTTCAAATTATTGTTACAGCTACTCTTCCATTTATTCATTCTACAGTAATTTATATTTTTATTGCTTCACAAAAGGTTTCAGATGGCTTATAGTAAAAGACATGCATACTACATACAGATAAAAAAGAAAATGTACAGTAACAAAAGCATGGACACATTAACCTAGGGGACTAATACGGATACTGTGAGAGGATATTTAGTTTGGTCCTAAATTTTTATTCTGGATGCCATGTCAAAAAGGAAAACATGATGGAGGATATAAATCTAAATAGTTGATAAAAGGAAAATGCCAGTTCTTCAAGCAAGAAAAATAACACTTTTTTTCTGAAGTATTACTTCCTATTATTTGGGACTATATTTGATCTTGGAGAGGAAACGAAACTAAATTTCTATCCTGTTCTAAATGCATCCCAATACCTTTACTTGGGAAACAAAATGTCCCTCATTTGTTTCTCTTCTGAAGTTAGTATTTATATTACATTTTCCTAAAATATATACAGTCAAATCTCTATTACTTGGGCATGACTTAAAAAACTATTCCCTCTTACTATAACCTGGACCGTACTAATCAAAGTCGTCACTAGATAGCAGAGAACTCCTATTTTTGAGAACCTCAGGGATATCTCCTAAACCATACGCATGAATTAGAAGTAACTATATATTTACAGTCTCGGTTTCATCTTAAATGGCAATTCCAAATGATTGGTACCCTGGTGTTGAGAGGAGCCCCTTTCCTGGAGAAGCAAAGACAGCTATAATCAGTAGTATCTGCCACGGTATGTTCTGTCCATATCATTCTTTCTATCTATTTACCTATGTATTTATTTATTTATTTATTTATTAACAGATGGGGCCTCACTCTGTTGTTCAGGCTGACCCTCCCACCTCAGCCTCCCGAGTAGCTGAGACTAGGAATACAGGCACATGTCACTACACTCAGCTAATTTTTTTTGCATGCGCGCGTGTGTGTGTTTGTGTGTGTGTGTGTGTCTGTGTGTGTGTGTGTGTGTGTCTGTGTGTGTTGGGGGCATCTCTCTATGTTGACCACACTGGTCCTGAACTCTGTTGCTCAAGTGATCCTCCCACGTCGGCCTCCCAAAGTACTTGGATTACAGGTGTGAGCCACCACATCTGGCCCATATTATTCTGTTTAATAAAGCTATTCCTGATCTATATTTTTCCTGACCTCTAACAACATCAACAGCAAAGTTGGATCTTACTGCACCTTTTATCAGAACATTAAGAAGCAATCAACTCTTTCAAAAGATAAAGTGTTGCCAATTAAGTACTTCATTTAAATTTTTAGCTGGCTTTATATTTCCTGTCAATGGCCTGCAATGTCATATTAATATATTTTAAGTTTCTCTATTCTCTTTTACAAACAGGGAACATAAAAAGTATTTATGGCTTTTTTGTTTGTTTTTAGATTTCTAAAGTAGTCTGGTGTATATTCAAGAAAATCTTGAATTTTATTCCAACAGCTAATTCTATTCAGTCATAATCTATTCAGTGACCGGGCAGTTCACCATGATTTCTCTGCAGCTGTACTGGCTCAAGCCATGAATTTTTATAGAACTGCTTACAGAGGTTTAGAAAGGATGAAAGCAAGTACTCTACTTGGAAAACACAACGAACCAAAGGAAAAAGAAAAAGAAAAAAACCTTTAATAGACCACACTATAAAATATTTCTACCATTAAAAAATATATTATCCTAGCAATTACGTAGCATGCCAGCGTATATACCTTGTCTTAAACTGTTAAGTTTATTTTGTGCAGAGTAACTGCTAACCAAAAGCAGATCCATATACTTTAACCATCATAGATTATTATTCTTACCTTATAAATTAGTTCAACAATAACCAACTGCAGAATGTCTCCAAATGTTTGAACTTGATCAATACAAGTACTTAGGTAATCCAAAGCTCGATCCTAAAATAAGAAGGTATTTATCATACTCCACTTCAGTCATTACAAAGACTTAATGCAACTTAAAAAAAAACCACACACATTACAACCAAATATGAAACAAATGAGAAAATCAGGGCAAAGAGAAATTAACTGGAGAAAAAAATGAGGAAACCAAGAATGAAGAAGTTAACATAAAGGGTAAGACATAAAGTCAAATACATTTTCTAAGAATGAGTCACAAATATGAGGTTTAATTTTTTAGCAGCTAAACCAAAGAGAAAAACACTGTTACATGATTCAGGGTATCCATACAATCAAAAGAAGCCAGCTACTGGGGAGTATAGTCATTCCTATTACTATTCCTAAAAGAAAAATCTATGGGTCCTCATATTTCAGACACTGTGATATAACTATGGCCTCAACAACATCTCTCCAGTAAAAATATCAGTAAATTTTACTGAACTATTTCTGATTTGTACTTTATTATAGGTAAACAGCATAATACCAAAAGCACAGGTCAGTAAAACCAATTCTCCAAGAGGCTCAAACATAGTGGCCCATATAAGTTGCTTTCTCATAATTTTATTTAGGAAGATAAAATGATAGTATCTAGTGTCATCTCACATGGATCAGAATGGCTATTATCAAAATATCAGAAAATAACAAGTGTTGGCAAGGATGTGGGGAAATTGTAACCTTTGTGCACTGCTGGTGAAAATGTACACTGGTACAGATGTTATGGAAAACATATGGCAGTTACTCAAAAAATTAAAAATATAATTGTCATATGATCCAGCAATTCTACTTCTGGGTATATACCCAAAAGAACTCAAAGCAAGATCTTGAATAGATATCTGTGCACTTATATTCACAGTAGCATTATCTGCAATAGCTAAAAGCAACCCAAGTGTCCATCAATAGATGAATGAATAAACAAAATGCGGTACATATTTATAATGGAATATTATTCAGCTTTAAAAAGGCTGAATAATACATGGTACAACATGGATGAACCTTGAAGACATTATGCTAAGTGAAATAAGCCAGTCAAAGTCTACAAGAGGATAAAACACAGTGGTCCATGTAAGTTTCTTTCTAATAATCTTATTAGAAAGATATTAGGAAGACAAAATGACAGTATCTAATATCATCTCACACCAATCAGGATGGCTACTATCAAAATATCAGAAAATAACGAGTGTGTATCCTTATTAGGCTACCCTACTTCCACAGATACAGTTAAAGGTGGAGATCCTAAGCAAAGCTACTATTTTTCTCTATTAAATAATCTTATTTATTTATTTGTTTGTTTTTTGGTTTTGAGACAGAGTCTCACTGTTGCCCTGGGTAGAGTACAGTGGTGTCACTGTAGCTCACTGCAACCTCAAACTCCTGGGCTCAAGAGATCCTCTTGCCTCAGCCTCCTGGATAGCTGGGATTACAGGCACATGTCACTATGTCTGGCTGATTTCTCTATTTTTAGTAGAGACGGGGTCTCATTCTTGCTGAGGCTGGTCTCAAACTTCTGAGCTCAAGCAATCCTCCCACCTTGGCCTCCCAGAGTGCTAAGATTATAGGTGTGAGCCATCATGCCCAGCCCAAATAATTTTAGATCTACATCAACAAACATAAGGAAAAACAGGCAATCAAAGCCCCAAAGTAAAGTACCATAGAATATAGCCATAATAATTTCGATTTTTAAAAGCTATAAGGTAGTGGTTATAAAATGCTTCTTCTATGTTTACTTAAAAAGAAAGAACATACACATAAGTAAAATTCTGGAGAAGGGTCAAGAAAAAAAGGTATTTTTATACAAATTAAGTCCAAAAACCTAAAAAAATCAAAATATACAAACCATGTGCACTATAAACAAAATAACCACAAATATGATTAGGCTTATGTAATTCATTTAAATACAGTCATAAAGTATTTTTCAAAAAGTACTTTACCTGATCTGCATGAATTAGCATCATAAATGCATTCCTTTTGCAACTTGCATCCTTCTCATTCACCAGAAAATCATGTATCAGTTCAGGGGCATCAGGTATAAGATGTTCAAAATTTCTTTAAATAAAACAAGTAACATCCATATTTAATAAAAACCTTTTGTATTTTAGTAACACTGGATAATACCACAATTAAACTTAATCAAACTTTATAACACAAATGATTATTTTGCTTTTTGAAACTTTAAATCAATTAGAATTGAAGGAAGGAATCACAAGATTACACCTTCATCTATTAAGTTATCAAATTATGTATTTTCTAGTTCAAATCAGAAAAAGTTGATTTATTCAACATGCTATCTATTAACTGATGTCCCTAATGATTGTCTTTTAGGTATTTTAGGAATATAATATCAACACATTAAGAATTAACAGAGAAAAAATATAGTTCTTTGAATTTTATTAGTTGTGTACTACATTTACTAACTTATTTACTTACTAACTTATTTCTCATTTTGGAAATTTAAAAATATTTGTAGTACAGAGAATAATGAACTAGCTGAATAAAAACCATCACCTAACTTCAACAATTATTAATTCACGGCCAGTTCTGTTTCACTTATACACTTACCCACTTCCTCTCCTTTCATATTATTTTGAAGCAAATCCTAGACAACTATTACTTCTGTGAATGTATCAGTATGCTTCTCTAAAATTAAGGACTTTTTACTTTTAAAACGAATCATAATTCCATTATCACACCTTAAAAAATAATTCTTTAATATCATACAGCCAGTGTTCAAATTTCCAACTGTCTTATAATTGTCATAATTTTTGTGTGTACACTATTGTTTAAATTCTGAAATTTGTGTAGTCTGTATGGTAACATTCAAAGAACTACATTATTAACCAGAATACCACCTTCCTTGACAGATAAAATCTAATAGTAAGACAACTGTGCAATTATTTCTCAATCAAGAAATATATTAAAGTACAAAGATGCTTGTAAAAATTACATTCTACTTCTAAATGATTGACACCAGTGATTATAAAAACCAAGCAGGATAGCTTCATCTAACTGGTTCTTTAAATTGTTTTTAAAGTCCAAAATCTTCAGCAAGAACATTCATAATCAGTTCAGAATTATATCCCTTGTCATTAAAAAAGTTCCCTCTTCAAAGCCTCTAAGGGTAAAAAGACAAAATTCACATTCCACGAAAAGAGAATTCTAAAATAAGGTGAAAAACTCAAAGCCTATAGGGTGTAAGCAAGTAAATAAAGTGTGCTAGATTAATACAGTTGAGAATGACCTGTACTTAAAGGGGGCTATTGTCATTCAATTTCAGCAGCTTGTGGCTATGAAGAAAGTAGGGCCAGTGTTGCCAAATATTTTGACTTTTTAATGTTAATGACTTAACAATAATAAGGAAAAAATAACTTACTGGCCAAACAAAATATATCTGCAAGCTATACACAGTCTGCAAGCAACCACTTTGGAACCTTTAGTCTAAAAGACTAAACAGTTCTTACAGAACTAAGCCAAAGGAGTATCTTTATTTACCTATAGATAGTATAGATGGCCAAAACAGCATTTCTTCTAACATAGCTGTGTCGATGCTCCAAACAAGCACGGATGGCTGGCATTAAAGGTTCTAGCAATTCTGCTTCTTTTAATTTGCAAAGAAAACGAAGAGTAGACCCTCGAATAAATTCATTAGGATGTTGAAGATCCTGATATAAAAATTTAAATACAAAATGTTGACTCTCAGCTTTTCACAAAAAAAATTTTTTTTTTTTTGAGACAGAGTCTCACTTTGTTGCCCTGGCTAGAGTGCCATGGCATCATTCTAGCTCACAGCAACCTCAAACTCCTGGGCTCAAGCAAGCCTACTGCCTCAGCCTCCCAAGTAGTTGGGACTACAGGCATGTGCCACCATGCCCGGCTAATTTTTTTTTTTTTTATATATATCAGTTGTTCAGATCATTTCTTTCTGTTTTTTAGTAGAGATGGGGTCTCACTCTTGCTCAGGCTGGTCTTGAACTCCTGACCTTGAGCGATCCACCCGCCTCAGCCTCCCAGAGTGCTAGGATTACAGGCATGAGCCACCGCGCCCGGCCCACAAAAAAATTTTTTAAATGCAAAACTTTCTGAAGGAAAAAGATCAAATTAAGTTTGTGCAAAAAACCTGTATTATCAGGCAATTTCCATCAGATTCCTGTTGATTAAAGCAATTTTTACCTATCTCATCAATGTCTTATACATGCGTCACTCTTTATTAATAACGCATATACATAAAATACACAGAATATGTCTGAAAAAGTAACAATAAAACTTTTTACAATAACTCTTTACAACTTCAATTCCAAATATCTACAATTTACATCTCACTGAAGACTTAACTTTGAAAACTAAAACAAAGCCCATTTCATCAATTTTACAATTATTTGAAATCAAAGCAATATTCAGAAATAATTACTATTTGGTTTACCTTTCTGTATGCATCACATACGAGAATCATTTCATGTAAAAGTCTCCCATCTGGAGTTGTTTTAGGGACAATTTCCCAAAATACCAGTAGTAATTTTTTGATGGTATGATCCTGAAGAGGTAGCACAAAACGAATGATGGTCATCAGAAGTCCAGGAAGCTTTTCACCATTCAGAATCATAATGATTACTTTCTTCAAAGCTTCGGTTTTCGACTTCACATCTCCTTTTTCTGATTCAAAAAAATTTTAAAAAAGGACAATTATTTTGAAAGAAAATTCCTCACATAATTTTAAAAGCAATTAACAAAATAAAATATACTTTTTCACTTTATTATCAGCAATGGTAATAAAGGTATAAACTGAAGCGACAAAGGTTCTCCATGTGGCTCTGACACAAACAAGTTGTATGTCTTTGCACAAGTCATTTATCTCTGAACATTTTTTTTTTTTTTTTTTGAGACAGAGTCTCTTGCCTGGGCTAGAGTGCTGTGGCATCAGCCTAGCTCACAGCAGCCTCAAACTCCTGGGCTCAAGTGATCCTCCTGCCTCGGCCTCCCGCGTAGCAGGGACTACAGGCACGTGCCACCATGCCCAGCTAATTTTTTCTATTTTTAGTTGTTTGGCCAATTTCTTTCTACTTTTAGTAGAGACGGGGGTCTCGCTCTGGCTCAGGTTGGTCTCAAACTGCTGAGCTCAAGCAATCCTCCTGCCTTGGCCTCCCAGAGTGCTAGGATTACAGGTGTGAGCCACCATGCCCAGCCTGAACTTTGGATTCTTTACATATAATATGAAGGGACTGGATTAGATTTCTGGTCCCTAACCAATTGAGTTAATGTAGACTTCATGAATCTATAGGCATACCAAGTAATGTGTTTCACTAACGTAGCTATTTTTCCAAAACGTAAATAGATGCCCTTAAGATAAATACTTCTGAATTCAAAGTAGCTTTTAGCTATTTTGTGTGCATTTTCTCAAAGTTATAACCACTATAATGGGGGACAAACACTATTGGGAGGGGAGGGCAAATATGTGACCTTTTTTTAACATTAGAAGAGGGATCCCATATTCAAAAAGATTGGGAACTAAAGGAATGGATTACTTTCAAAATCTCATAATTCTACAGGCTATAAAACTTTAGAATCTTTCTTAAGATATCATCTGAAAAACTGGAAGAAAATTAAAATGTTCTAGGTTAGTAATCATTGTTTAGAATTAAGGATGACATGTTTAAGATAAAATGCCAGTTTACTATTACTGAGCATAAAAAATATGCAATACAAGTATTTTATGCAAAACAATTTATAATTTCACACCATTATCTTTGCATACTGAAGAATTTACAGTACTAAAAATTTTATGGATCCAAAATTCAAAGGCAGAAGTATGAGACAAGCACAATGCTACTACAACTGTTTAGATATAAAAATAAATAAATAGGGGAAGGGAGGACAAAGAAGGATGACAAGTCTTCAATAATCTCAGGACTATCTGGAGGAAAAGAATACAACTAATGGGTAGAAGTTACCAGAAACCAGATTTGGGCCTAACTATGAGAAATAAATTTCTAACAGTTAGAGCTGGGCTACTAAATAAAGAGTTCCCTGTTGAAAAGAGACAGAGACTATGCATGACCATTTGGTAGAGTTAAGCTTCAGAAGAATTATACTAGGTAAGTAAAAAGTCATTTCAAGCCCCCAAACTCTATAGATTACTAGGTTAGTGTGGTATTTTTGTGTATTGCAAAAGAGAATATCATTAAGTATTCGGACTGAGAATACAGTGAGTTATTGACAAATTCACCCATGAGAATCAATATTTCTGTTTACAACAAATTTCTATGTATCTTTCAAAGGTATCTTCTTCTCACATATGGAAAAAATAACTGGTTTGTGCCAAATCAATAAATACATAGATATAAATGAAGTGAGTGCCATATTGAATCAAGAAATAAATGTTAAAGGATGCGTGAGTATCAATCTGGGCAAGCCTTCAGTTTTTATGTCTATGAGGGCGACAAAAACAAAGCATCAGGAGAAATGACAGTGGCTGATAGCAATAACTACAAAAATAAGCCAGATTAGGCAAACTTCTAAGTAGCTAAAGTTGTATTCACCAAGCCTAAACAGGTTTTCCTCTACATGTTCTAAAGCTCCCACTCTGAACTTTAAAAAAACAAAAGTTTTCTTTTTCTCTTCCTAATCTGTTTGATAGAGTAAAGGACACAAAGTTCAAAAGGCATAAAATTGTATCACTATATCTGATGGCTTCTTTTGCTCTAGTTTTTGACTGTTTTTCACAAATTAGTAAATTTCTAAAAGGTCAGCAGGATAGAACTCCACTTGTAACAAAAATTTAAAAAGTTTTTAACCAAAAAAGTGAAAGATCTCTATAATGAAAATTACAAGACACTGATGATGAAAGAAGTTAAAGAGGACACACTTAAAATGAAAAGATATCCTACGCTCATGGACTGGAAGAATCAATATTATTAAAATGTCCATACTACCCAAAGCAATCTACAGATTTAATGCAATCCCCATCAAAATACCAATGACAGTCTTCAGAGAAATAGAAAAAATAAAATTTATATGGAACCACAAAAGACCTAGAATAGCCAAAGCCATCCTGAGCAAAAAGAACATAACTGGAGGAATCATATCACCTGACTTCAAATTATACTACAGAGCTGTAGTAACCAAAACAGCATGGTACTGGCATAAAAACAGACACACAGACCAACGGAACAGAATAGAGAATCCAAAAATAAATCCACACATCAATGGTGAACTTATCTTTGACAAAGGTGCCAACAATATACAGTGGGGAAAGGACAGTGGTGCTGGAAAAACAGGGTATCTATATGCAGAAGAATGAAACTAGATCCTTACCGTTCACCTTATATAAAAGTTAAATCAAATGGATTTAAAAACTTGAATCTAAGACCTGAAACTATGAAACTACTAAAAGAAAACATTGGGGAAATGCTTCGGGAATTTTGGTCTGTACAGGACTTCTTGAATAATACTCCCAAGCACAGGCAACCAAAGCAAAATTGGATAAATGGGACCACATCAAACTAAAAAGCTTCTGCATAACAAAGGAAACAATCAACAAAGTGAAGAGACAACCCAAGACTGGAAGAAAATATTTACAAACCACATCTGACAAAGGGACTAATAGCTAGAATACATAAGGAGCTCTGATAACTCAATAGGAAAAAATCAAATAATCTGATTAAAAAATGGGCAAAGGAACTGAATAGACATTTCTCAAAAGACGAATGGCCAACATGTACATGAAATGCTAAACATCGTTAGTCATCAGAGAAATGCAAATCAAAATTATAATGAGGTATCATCTCACCCCAGTTAAAATGGCTTTTATCAAAAAGACAGGCAATAATGAATGCTGGTAAGGATGTGGAGAAAGGGGAACCCTTGTACACTGTTGATGGGAAAGTAAATGAGTGCAACCAGTATGGAGAATGGTATAGAAGCTCCTCAAAAAAACTAAAAATAGAACTACATAAACCAGCAATCCCACTGCTGAGCATATATCCAAAGAAGGGAAATTCAGTATATTGAAAAGATATCTGCATTCCCATGTTTACTATAGCACTATTCACAATAGCCAAGATTTGGTATCAACCTGAGTGCCCATCAATGGATGAGTAAAGAAATTGTGGTACATGTACACAAGGGAATATTGAATAGCCGCAAAAAAGAATGAAATCCTACCATTTGCAACACGGATGGAACTGGAGAACACTATATTATGTGAAATAAGCCAAGCACAGAAAGACAAATCTTGCATGTTCTCATTCATATGTGGGAGCTAAATATTAAAAACAATTGATCTTATGGAGACAGAGAGTAGAATGGTTACCAGAGGCTGAAAAGGGTTGTGGGGATGGGTGATAAAGTGGGGATGGGATGGTTAATGGGTGCAAAGATATAGTTAGATAATCAGAATAAACAACAGTTGATAGCACAACAAAGTGACTACAATCAACACTAAGTTACAGTATGCTTTAAAATAAATAACAGAGTGGAACTGGAATGTTCCTAATACAAAGAAATGATAAATGCCTGAGGTGACGGATACTTCAATTGTCCTGATTTGATTCACACTGTATACCTGTATCAAATCCTCACATGTACCCTATAAAGATATATAATATATAGCCATAATAATTTTTAAAAAGGCCAGGCATGGTGGCCCATGCCTATAATCCTAGCACTCTAGGAGACTGAGGAAGGATTGCTTGAGGCTAGGAGTTCCAGATCAGCCTGAGCAAGAGTGAGAACCTGTCTCTGCCAAAAATAGAAAACATTAGCAGGCATGGTGGCGTGCACCTTTAGTCCCAGCCACTTGGGAGTCTGAGGCAGGAGGATCATTTGAGCCCAGGAGTTTGAGGTTTCAGTGAGCTATGATGATGGTACTGCACTCTAGCCCAGGCAACAGAGTAAGACTTTGTCACAAAAAAAAAAAAAAAAAGTTTAAAAAGTTTTAAAAGTTTAATAGCTTATGAAAAAGTCTATACCATTTATATTTTAAGTCCCCCACCACTACAATCTCCATTTAATCTAACAATTCAAATTGAGGTGAAGGAAGGATGTTTCTCTCTGCATCGTCAAAATTTCCAGAATACTTTCCTTCTATGAACACCATCAAAAATATGGAAAATTTCAAATATCAATTCAATTCACCAAAGTACACTATCTCTTACTCCAGAGAATGTATAGTCATCAGAGTTCAGATCCAGTGATTAAAGATAAAGTGAATAGATAAAGCAACTCAATATTTAACCAAATAAAAAATTATTTGTTATTCAAAAATGGAAGTTAGTTCTAACTTTTTTGTCATCTCAACTCCTCTTAAAGGCAAAACTGGAGACTACTGATTGGAAGAGAGAGCTAAGACAGCTGCAATTAAGACATAGGTATTGCTCAATTAAAGGCAGGTTTTGCTCTTTACCTTCCTATCTGTAACCTTAAGCATTTCGGGGGTATAATAACAAAAATTTTTAGACAGAAAAAAACAATAACAAGGATATTCACTAACCTGCATTTCATTCAACTATCTTACATGAATATGAAAAAAAGAGAAATATATATGGCTTTTCTATATAGTGGTATCAGTTTAAATGTTATAAGAGAGGATTTCTTTATCCTTTTCTAAAAACAGACCTCAACAGAAATCTAATATTACGTAACCTAAAATCAGGAGGTGTTTCATTACTGCTGATTAAGAGGTGGGAATGGGCAATTAAAACACTTTCTTTTCCAACTGTAAACTATCTTCTAAAAGACGCTGCATTCACTTAACAATATTTTAAGCACAATTTCAGTCAGCTTAAAATAGTATTTATAAGTTTAAGTTTTATTTATTTTTAGTTCGATTAAACAAGAATCATTACTTTGTAGTGTGAATCACTAAAAAAATTTTTTTTCTTGACAGAATCACTCACAAAAAGGAGACACAATATACATTTCTAAAATTCAGAAATATAGTTCTTATTTTCTTATTTGCAAAAATGCTTTAAAAATGAAAAGTTGGGCCGGGCACAGTGGCTCATGCCTGTAATCCTAGCACTCTGGGAGGCTGAGGTGGGAGGACTGCTTGAGCTCAGGAGTTGGAGACCAGCCTGAGCAAGAGTAAGACCCAATCTTACTAAAAATAGAAAAATTAGCTAGGTGTCCTGGCATGCGTTTATAGCTGGAGCTACTCGGGAGGCTGAGGCAAGAGGATGATTGAGCTCTGGGAGTGTGAGGTTGCAGTGAGCTATGATGATGCCACTGTACTCTATCCAGGGCAACAGAATTAGACTGTCTAAAAAAAAAAAAAAAAAAACAGAAAAGAAAAAAAAAAAGAAAAATTAAATCTTTCTGGAAATAAATGTTTATTCCAGTGTTGACTTTATTTCTTCAGGTGAGAAACCCAAAGAACTAAGGTCTTTTTGTGTTACAAGCTAAGTAACATGAGGTTAAGTGCACAATGGAATTAAGACATTCCAATACACATTCTCAACCTGCTGCATATAGAAAATTGCAAGCTATATTTAATACATTGAACGGCACAAGCAATTATGTTATTTTGAGGACTGACAACTGAACGATTACATTTCTTTAGTTTTTATTTTCATTTCTTTAGCTTTATGAAGCTAAACTGAGATGTTCTATTTTCAAAAGTCAGTATTAAAAGTCTAAAGAAGTTTTCGTTTTTGTAAAAAATAAGACAAAGGTCTATTGAGGAGATCCTAGAAAAACATATTTAGACAAAAATTAAGCATTTTTAACTATAAAGGAATATGAAATGTAAATGAATTTTTTATTTTCATTTTTTGTTTTTCCATTTCATTCTCAAAATATTATCAAAATTTACCTAGATCATTTTTTAGGCTAATTTCAGATGGTGGTTCTGAATCCATCGGCACGTTAATTAACGTATAGCACACGTTCTCAGCAGCTGTCATGGTTCTCAGTTATAACCAACCCTCGACACAAGATTTAAGGATGATAGACGCCAGAAAATCTAGAAAAAATAGATACAGAAATAGCATTACAAGTTTTGTTTTTTTTTTTTTTTAAATCCACAAACCAGTAACTATAATGATATCTTAAAAGTATTAGAAAGGGAGGGTCAATCTATATTGTGTTCCCATAAAAATAAATTCTAATAGAAAACACACTTGTCAGTCCCGGTTTAAGATATATACATGATCTCTTACTCCACCATCCACCTCCCCCATCCAGGGTTTGAGAATGTTGTACAGCAAAATTAAGGCCCACCAAACAGTGACAGTCCCCCAGCTCCACCCTGCAATGTTATGGAACGGTGATTTTTAACATAACACACACAATCTGAACTTTTTAAGTTAAAAGACCCTGTGCCTGAATACTCTGCCAAAACCTCAGCGCTTTATTGCGGTCATCAGTCGGTCCCGACTCTATGTCCAAGGCTCTCTCAACCGGTGCGCGCAGCCCCGCCTCGCCCCACCCGTTCCCCCTCTTCTTTCTCCAGCAAAATAGGCCCCACCCTGAAAGGGCAAGCCCCGGGATTTGGGAGGGAGACGACCCCTGGCCAGTACGCAGGCCCAGATGGGGCGTCCGGCCCAGAGCTTCCTAGCCCCCCACCCCCAACCCGTTCCCCTTTGCCAGGCCCAGACGCCAGCGGCCTAGTCGCTCCCTTTCGCATCTTCCCGCCAGAGAGCCAGTTCCTCCGATTCTGCCTGACCCACCGCGACTCCAACATTGGGGGCCTGTGGCCCGCTACCTGGCTCCGAGGGGCAGCGGCTGGGGCAACCGCAAAACCCTTTACTCCAGCTCCAACCCGCGGCAGCAGCACTGGCGGCCGTGCAGAGTCCTCGGCTGACGTGGAAAGGGGTGGGGAGACGAACGTAGCCACAGCCACCTAGCACCTACGGCGCCTCAGAGAGGACAATCCTTCTCCGTCCAGCAGTTGCGTTCTGAGACTATGTCTTATTTTCTTCCTCTTCTCTAGTCCACGATTGGTGCAGAGTGGAAACACGTATTTTATAGTTTTCCCTACAAGCCAAGCGCTGAGTTAACGCTGTGGCCATTTAAACGCTATTTGGAAATTATTTCTTCTTCCAGGAACTAAAATAGTCAAGGAGAGGATATGCCTGGAGAGAGGGAAAACATTTTTACAGGGCTGTGTAGTCTCGTGGAAAACAGCTCTGGACTTGAAGCTGGAAGCCTAGGAGACTCTTTTCTTGCATACCCACTAATAAACTGGGCAAGTAACTAGTACTATTGAGAAAGTAATTTCAGTTCTTTTGATAATGGCCACTACATTATATTAAGATCCATTTTAGTTCTTAACCTCTCTAGTAGTCTGATTCTGCCTCTCTGCGGTAGGATTGGAGTTGATTGAACATCAGAAGTCACATTGGTATAATTTCTGCTTTTTAGTAACGGCCTCTTTCTTGATCCTTTCTGAACACCCAGATTTTTAACAAATTTTATGCATAAAGGGAGACAATCACTGTTTTAAAGGATTTTACCTATTTCCTAAGACCTGGTTGTTACAGCTGTGATCAGCCGTAGTACCTTCAATTTTGTCCATTTGAGGTTCCATATGCTCCTGCTCTGGCGCACCCTCCCATCCCCGCCAAAGAAAAAGGTTTTCTGGTCAATTATTAATAACAAAACATTTGAAAGTTTAAGCAAAATATTGTGGATACAAAGAGGTCTGACAACCTACCCTTATTAACAGATTCACCTCAGGGAGATAAAACACAAAGAGTACCTTGTCTATCTAGAATCCAACTATTTTGAGATTTCTCCTTTTCAGAATCATCCAAAATATATCACATGCATCTTTGTGCATCCAAAATATATCACAAAGGCCATGTGTTTAGCACTTTAAGAGTGCCCTTCTGATCCTGTGCATTCATTAAAAAAAAAAACCAACTTTTTAGCTTGAGATAATGTCGAGTGACATGAATACAGAGATCTCATATACTCTTCACCCAGTTTCTCCCAATGGTACCATCTTTCATAATTATAGTACAGTATCAAATTCAGGAAATTAGCAGATACAATTAAATTCACCCATCCTTAGTCACATTTCACCAGTTGTATATTTTGTTCTAGATCATTTTATCATGCTTAGATTTGTGTGATCACCAACACAGCCAAGATACAGAACAGTTCCATAACAAGAGTCCCAACTTTTATAGCCACAGCCTCTTCCTTCCCTAGCCCTGGCAACCACTAATCTGTTCTCTATCTCTATAATTTTATCACTTCAATGTTATATTAATGGAATGATACAATGTAATCTTTGAGATTGGCTTTTTTTTACTTAGCATAATTCCCCATGAGATCAATCCAAGATGTGTGCACAAGTTTGTTGCTTTTGTATTCATTTTTAACATGGAATTTTCACAAATGTAGTTATCTGGTTTCCAAGTCCACTTAACTTATTAAGAAGTGACAATCTATCAGCAAAAAATGAGGCCAGATTTCATGGAGACAGCAGAGTAGAATGACAGTTACCAGAGGCTGGGAAGGGTGGGGTTGAGGGAGATAAGTTGGGGATGGTGTAAAAATATAGTCAGATAGTTAGATAGAATGAATAATATTTGATAGTACAACAAAGTGACTATAATCAACAATAAGTTAGGGTATACTTAAAATAACTAAGAGTGCAATTGGAATGTTTCTAACACAAAGAAATGTTAAATGCCTGAGGTAATAGATACCCCAATTACCCTGATTTAATTCACATTGTATGCATCTGTCAAAACATCATATGTACCCTATAAAGATATACTATTATGTACCCATAATTTTAAAAAAATCTAAAAAAAAAAAAGAAATGAAGCCAAAAAAGGTATAAAAACTAGACTAAGAAAGCTCAGCAGTTTAAGGCCACCTTGGTGTAGCACTAACCATACTGACTTCAGTTGCCCCAAAGATTCATTGTGTTACAGAATAAACTGATTTATCATGACACCAAGTCATTATGGAAACTATTAAATATGGAAAGGCAAGAAAATGTTAACATTTTACATATTACCTCATTTTAAGTCTGCACCTAAAATTGTCATTGGCAGTTTATACATTGTTGCTTATTTTTAAATAGAGCTTCCTGAACAGGTATCAGGACCTTATATAAGCTTTCCAATTCTTTCTGACCTGTTATAAAACACACTTTGTTTTGGAACAGTTTACTCTAGTGTGTAATTATATCATTTTGAATGCTTTTTTAAGTTATTTGAGAACAAAGACCTTATCACGTATCAAGAATCATAAAAATTTAGGTGTCTAGGAAATCAAGGCCTAGAGAAAAAGGACTTGCCCAAAATCATGTAATGGTCAAACACTAAATGAGCTAGGACTAGACCCCAAATCCTGTCATCTGCCATACTGCGTTTTATTTTTAACCATGCCAGTTCTCCAGAGCTGCACATACAGAAGCTCAATAAACTCTACGTGAATTAAGTATTACCCTTATATCAAAGTGATAAGCTTTATGTGACATTATAGGAATTTTACTGTTGATAATGGTTCAACACATTCTAAATGGAATAAATGAATATAACAGATCAAACATGAAAATGTATCACAATGAACTCTGTACACACAGTGGGGTTAAGTCTTATGGGGTGGGGAATATTTTAAATTCTAAAGTCAAGAGTGTAAGACTAAACTCACACATTGGAAAAATTACTAAAATTGATCCCAAAGTACCATAGAGATTACTATTTTTTTTTTTCAACTAAGTACATACAAGCTAACTAGTAGTTTGCATTTGGGAAAAAAAGATGACACACACACACTATCTTTACCTTTAAACAACAGAATCACTCAGCAAAGACAGGCTCACCCAATGAAAGGAATAGGGGAGGAGAGACCTATCTAAGCAAAAAGCAGATTATGAAATTTCCCAATTATCCTCCTATTCCAAACTATATATCCATTGAGAGTGAAGGCAGGTGGGGAGAGTCCCTCTGTTCACTGTTTTGTGTATGTGAAAGTTACATGTGCTTGATGCAACTCCATCATAAGTCAAATAGCCACACAGTACTGATGTCCAACTCCCAAGTTTAAATGGCAGATTCTTGGGGCTACTTCTACAGTACAGACGTAACATCTCACACATTCTAGTACTTAGAGAACTTTCTCTCAACAAGGCTGCCAGTTTCTTTTACCACTCCCAGAGAAATTTAAACCTAAGACTTTTTAAGATTTGGGAAACTTGGAGAAAAAAATTAAACTAACATTTTATGAATTTTAGAGTTTACAAGGTGTTATCACATACATTCTCCCATTTAACCCCCAGAATAATTCTCCATAAGTACTCCTTAAAGTAGGATCAAGTAACTCACCCAAAGCCAATAGCAGCTAATTAGAATTAAGTTTAAAATCAGGGTTACTATCCATAAATGAATTTCTCTTTAGAAAGATACACTATCTCCAAAAATAAAATAACCCCTCTAGGCTTCAAAATAGCAATAAAATTTTGATTTTTTTTTTTTTTGAGACAGTCTCACTCTGTTGCCTGGGCTAGAGTGCCGTGGCGTCAGCCTAGCTCACAGCAACCTCAAACTCCTGGGCTCAAGCAATCCTACTGCTTCAGCCTCCCGAGTAGCTGGGACTACAGGTATGCACCACCATGCCTGGCTGATTTTTTCTATATATTTTTAGGTGTCTGGCTAATTTCTTTCTCTTTTTAGTAGAGATGGGGGTCTCACTTTTCTTGCTCAGGCTCGTCTTGAACTCCTGACCTCGAGCGATCCTCCCGCCTCAGCTTCCCAGAGTGCTAGGATTATAGGCGTGAGCCACCATGCCTGATGGGATTTTTGTGTTTTTAAAATGATATTTCCTCTAATTTCATTTTAAGTGGTCTAAGATAAAAATTGTTCTGCTATATCTAAGTATACCACTCATGGGAATAATGGAAGGTTGCCTAAAGATTATGCTGGAGTTAGGTTGGGGAGGATAAAAGGTTTGAAATTACAATGTATCTTTTTTTTTTTTTTGCAAAAGTTCTCTATAGAAATCAGAGCTACAACTACTGCCATCTGCTGGCTGGAAAGAAAAACATTCATATGATAATAATCTTGCTATTAATACTTTCGTTGGGAAGTGGTGGTTTCTTAGATTTTAATCAGAATTTCCACAGTTGAACCCTGAAATGTGTATTCTGAACCAAATCTCCATGGATTCTCATGTAGCCAGTTCATATACTGGAGAACTGTGGTAAGGCCGTGTTAGATAAGAGGTATATATTTTTCCAACACTAAAAATAAAGCCACTTAATTTGGCAAACATGGCAAATAACCAGTTGTAATCCCAGACTACTATTTATAGTTGAAGCTACTTAAAAAACAAAAAGCCAGTACACTAGGAGGTGAAATAATTTTATTTCACAGTTGTCTTTAAAACCACAAAGACACTATTTTCTTCATATAAAAACATTAGTACAGATACCTACACTTTCTAGAGAATGATTACATAGACTCTCTCAAAGAAAAATGTACCCCATTATATGGCATCAGTGAGGCTGCTTGGAAACAACTCACATCTGGACTGATTCCTAAAACATACCATTCCACTACTCTGCAACTTTTGGTTCAAAGTATAGATTACTGTCATCAGTATGTGTTCCTGCATTTTTACATATTTGATAATGCACATATAAAATGGTTTATCACTTAATGTTCCATTGGTTCATCAGCCTTTTCTGCAGGTTCATCAGCAGGTTGAGCAGGCTTAAGAGGGAAAGAAAAAAGAAAATATGTAAAATAAACACTTTATCAACATATACTTCTATTCACAAATATTACATTATTAAAAAATTAATGAGAAAAAGGGGTTAGGAGATAAGATATTTTAGATATTCAATTTTAGTTCATTGTCCTGTTAATAATTTCTGAACAAAGGTTTTGTTTTTTTTTAAAAAATACAGTTGATCCTTGAACAACACAAATTTGAACTGCATGGGTCCACTTAAAGGTAGATTTTTTTCAATAAATATATTGGTAAATTTTTTGGAGATCTGTGACAATTTGAAAAAACTAGCAGATGAACCATGTAGTCTAGAAATATCAAAAAATTAAGAAAAAGGTATGTCATGAATGCATAAAATGTATGTAGACACTAGTCTATGTGTTAATTATTTATGTTATTGGTAAGGCTTCCAGTCAACAGTAGGCTATTAGAAGTTTTTGGGGAGTTAAAAGTTATACATGGATTTTTGACAGCACAGGGGGTCTAGTCCCCATGTTGTTCAAGGGTAATTGTATATATAATTTCAGTTCTGAAAATTTAAACATCTTTGAAAAATTCTATCATTTTATCATACTTTACTTTGCTCAATAGTAAAAGCCTTCCTTGTATTATCACTACCACACCTAAAATACAATCAGGGCTTCTTAGACATTCTTTTCCCCTTTACCACCAATAAAACAGCAAACATACGATCAAACAAACAAACCAGCTGTTTGGCATCCTTCCCAACAGTGCTAGTTCTTCCCAATAGTAGTTTAAATAATATAAATCTTGCTCCTACCAATAGTACCAGCAATAACCTTTTCAGTTTGAAAAAACTCATCCTGTAGAAGAAATTTCTGTACTACTTTTTATAATTTGCAATTACACAGCTACCAAACATCCATAAATAGCAAATGGGTATTCTACACATCTAGCAAAAAGACCCATATCTAACCTGAGATTCACCAATACTTCTTGACGCTTTTCTTATTATTTGTGAAGAGCCATCTTAGTGTTCAAAGCTGGCCCCCAGTGAACCACTTCTCCTAATCCCCACTCATATAGACTCTATGCTCGCCCTGTGACTTGCTTTAACTGAAAGAATGTGTCAAAGTGATGCTGTGCCAGTCCTGGGTCTCAGCCTTAAGAATGCCTGGCAGCTTTCGCTTCTGACTTTTGCAAGCCCTGAGTTGCCACCTTGCTAGAGAAACCCTGCTGTAGAACAGGCTCTGAGACTACATGGACAGAGGCTCAGTCATCCTAGCAGAGGTCCCAGCCTTCTAGCAGCTCCTCTAAAACACGTAGAAGGTGTGAATAAAGTCATCTTGGATGTTCCAGTCCCAACTCACATCTGACTGCAATGTTTGAGAGATCCCAAGTGAGACCAGCAAAAGAGCCATGTAGCTGAGCCTCAGTCACTCACAGAATTGTGAGACATGTTGTTGTGTGAACCCACAGGTTTTGAGGTAGCTTATTACAATAACCCAATAATCAACTCTTCTCCCTTTTTGTGTTTTGGAGATTACTGCCCCTCAATATTTTATTTTACTAAGTTCTTAATTTTCCTACTGTGATAGGAATTATGGGCCTATCTTAATAATTAAAGACAAAAATGATAGATTTACACACACACTAGTGGTAGAAACAGCAGTTTATGACAGAACTAAAGCCTTTTATGTTATTAGTTAGATACCTGTGCCTTTCTCTGTGGTCTTTCTTCTAGACCTTCCAGGAATGGAGACACATCATCATCATCATAGATTGTAAACTCCAAGTCTTTACCAACAATTCCAATGGAAACATTCTGAGGGGGAAAAAAAGGTAAAAATAAAAAATCAAGAATTTAGGTTAGAAAAATGTATATGAAAAAATACTGGCTGAAAGAAGCAGAATAAGAACTTAAATAGCACTTGAATAAGGTTTTAAAAACTACTTATGTGTGGGGAAAGAGTGAGAAGGAAATTAGCAGACCTCTGTCATTTGCAGATTTAATATTCACTTTTGATTATCATGAGTAACCCCAAAGGTCTATGTCATCTAGAAACACTGTTTAAAAAAGATTATGCAGGCTATGAAGTCTTCACATAGATATTAATCATCTAATCACTATAACAAAATGGCTTTATAATGCTCACTAATCTTTACTTAATGATCATTAACCTCAAGTAGGCCTTAGTGGTTCCTGGATCATTCTATATCACTTCCTACGTCATTTGATCTCTGCTTCTCTTCAACAACTTCTTCTAACATTCTCCATTCTCCTTGTAGCTGAAAACCTTGTTCCTATTTCACTGAGAAATTGAAGCAATTGGAAGAGAACTTTCACAAGCTCCCATTGTATCTGCTCTTTCCTATATTTATGTCCCTAGATGCTCTTCCTTCTCTTACTATGAATGAATAGTCCAATTTCCTCTCTAAGGCCAATCCTTTCACCTTAGTTAAAAGACACTGTGCTAGTAGTTTTTCTCATATTTCTCCTACATAAATGCTTCCTTTACACTGGATTATTCTCTTTATCATGTAGCAAATATGATGCAATTTCTTCCATCTTAAAAAATAAAGCAACAAAAACCCCTCACTACATCCTCTTCCGGCTACCACTTCATTTCTCTGGAATCTCTACAGAAAATTTCCACTAAAGAGCTATCTCCAGTTCTATTCTCATTCTTTCTTTCTTTCTTTTTCTTTTTTTTTTTGAGACAAAGTCTCACTTTGTTGCCCTGGCTAGAGTGAGTGCCGTGGCGTCAGTCTAGCTCACAGAAACCTCAGACTCCTGGACTCAAGCAATCCTACTGCCTCAGCCTCCCGAGGAGCTGAGACTACAGGCATGTGCCACCATGCCCAGCTAATTTTTTCTATATATTTTTAGCTGTCCAATTAATTTCTTTCTATTTTTGGTAGAGACGGGGTCTCGCTCTTGCTCAGGCTGGTCTCGAACTCCTGAGCTCAAACAATCCACC